>LUCM01010509.1:104172-124950 GCA_008360955.1 Fasciolopsis buskii
AATACCGAGTGTTGCGGCAGTCCCTCTTCCGGTGGTGTTGAATGGGATTAAGCGTCTGTTACCCCAAAAGGGCCTCACTGACCGCTGCCTTTCCCCAGAGTTACAAGGTTCTATAAAAAGAGTGAATATCCAAGGGGAACAGGCAGTGGGTATACAGACGGGAACAGATAAAATGCTGCTGCAGCCAACACACGAAACACAGCCTAACTGTACAAACGCATATTTTTCAATCATTCTGATTTGATAGAAAATGAAAACGCGATCGCCACTGTTCGCGATTCAGTGCCATATCCTTCAGTGTCTCCAGCCAGTTAGTTGACGGATCCTTCGGACTCCAACCAACAAGACGTGAGACACCAACTTTACCTAAGTTCGCTGTACGTTTTCTCATTTCACGTTGCCACAACATCTGTTGGCCTCCACATGGCTTCTACCATACCGTGCTCTATTTTGAGGTCATCCCAAGGAATGGAAGAAGCCATGTGGAGGCCAACAGATGTTGTGGCAACGTGAAATGAGAAAACGTACAGCGAACTTAGGTAAAGTTGGTGTCTCACGTCTTGTTGGTTGGAGTCCGAAGGATCCGTCAACTAACTGGCTGGAGACACTGAAGGATATGGCACTGAATCGCGAACAGTGGCGATCGCGTTTTCATTTTCTATCAAATCAGAATGATTGAAAAATATGCGTTTGTACAGTTAGGCTGTGTTTCGTGTGTTGGCTGCAGCAGCATTTTATCTGTTCCCGTCTGTATACCCACTGCCTGTTCCCCTTGGATATTCACTCTTTTTATAGAACCTTGTAACTCTGGGGAAAGGCAGCGGTCAGTGAGGCCCTTTTGGGGTAACAGACGCTTAATCCCATTCAACACCACCGGAAGAGGGACTGCCGCAACACTCGGTATTACCACCCAACTAATGATAAAAGTAATAACCGGTGTTTCCGGTGCGGTACGATCATTGCCGTCTGCTGTTGCTTGTTAGGTATCACTTGGCAACTCCGATTTAAAGGAAAATTTGTCCACATTTTAGTCACACATTGCGTAAAAAGTCTAAGAACAGCAGTTTTTTTTAAATACTCACCGTCTGCCGAAGTGAATTCATAAACTAAAATTTGTAATAGCAGCCAGAGGGCACAAACAACGAGAACCAGTTTCACAGTAAGTGTTTTGCGGAACTTCATCACGCATGAACGGATTTAACTGAATTACCAACGAATGGCTGAAATCAAGATGTGTGCCAGTTCAAGTACAACTAATCAGAATATGAAACAAGACAGCAATACTAAATAATGAAAAAAGATTCACGACCAGTTGTAGTAGAAACTACTATAATATAGCCGCTGCTATTTTACGCTACAAGGTTTCAAAAGCAACTCTCGTAAATCCAAAGATACCCGGTCGAATCCGTGGGTGGGAGGAGTGGGTCACAAAATTTTCATAATTCAGTGTCAACTGGACTTATGGTTATCGCCAATCCTTTTTACGGTAATTCACTTTGGATAATAAAAAAATTAAACGACAGCAGGGACCTCAATGGTTATTAAGCCGTCATCATGATAAGCGTTACAATAAAAAGGAATAAACCAAAGAGAACAGAAAGTGAACCTGTACGAAAGAAAAAACCCAAGAACTATTAACCATCACGCGGAATATGCAGCCTAGATGCACAAAAACACCCCTTTAATTCATTCTGATCCGAAAGAAAATCACAAAGCGGTCGACACTGTATACGTTGCGAGGCCAAACCTCTTAGTGTATCCAGCCAGAAGATTCAAGCAAGCTTTCGACGAAAACCAAGAAGACGCCAAGTTTCTATTTCTCCTATCCTTCACTGAAACGTCAGCACAGATGCCTGAGTGGCTCTATCTACTTCGTGAGAGGATCAGAAAACAGGGTACAGTACGGGAGATGAATCTTCCCATACGCAATATGTGCGCCAACCAACGAAGTGTATCAGGCTGTGCACGCAATAATGGGCTATTATCTGGATCAACATGCAATACTCGATTTCTAACCTCTGCATTACTAACATAATCATTCCTTCTAATCTTAATGACATCACGCAAACATCGACAGTCAAAAATATTTCAAGAGACGAGAACCATCTGCACACAAACTTCGCGTCGCGACACACTACATGTAACTTGTCAATTTCAGTGAAATATCAACTCGATCCCTCAAATGCGCCAAACTGACGTACATCGCTCGAGCCCTCGATATACACATGCTCACCTCTGCTACTGTACTGCCATCCATTGTCACTTAACTGCCGCGGTAACTGAAAAGGCCAACAATCGTTAGTTGCTTCTCATCGAGCTTCAATCTCGGAACCACTAACGTCCAGTCTTGTAACAACACTACGCACCTTGAAGGTACAAAGCATATACCCAGTGAACCTGTATCCCCTTTGGGTATGTTCAGTGCATATTGTGCATGTTCCGTGCATTTGGACGGGCACACAAGGTCGCTTGTGTAATCGAATCCGCAGAGTTTTTCATCATTTGACATCCACATCCTCAGTACCTAAAACATTGCCAATTATCTTATCGATGGTCACGTTAAATGGGAATGTTTAGATGGGGCCCTTTGCGGAGCACCGCTGGCCCTTTTCCAATGAACTCGATAAATCACCGCAAGCTCTTACGCGATAGTAAAGTTGGAAATACGGTGATTGCAGCAGGTACGTCAAAGCGATGCTTTTATGCATATGAAAACAGTTGTTCTTGAAAAGGCGGGCGAAGATCAGTGTAAGATTCGACATCTGACAAAAATTGTCGGACTAGAAGGATGGCCATTCGGTACAGCTCAGCGTTACCATACCAGAGAGTAAGACATTGTGCGATTCCATGAAGCTCTGAGTTCAAAGGTTATGGGAGCCGGTTCTCTCTTCCCTGTAGTAAGCTTCACTTGCTACGAGGTTAGCGCCTTCGTGGTCAGATGTGTCAGGCATGTGAAAAGGGCTCCATGGATTCTTGGGTTGGACCTGATTCAGTTGAGTGCTGAAAAAGCTCTTAGGGTGCCGTCGGTGGTCTCAACGATCTTCAGAGATGAAACATGCTGCCGCCATGGGAAATTCCCGCAACCTATTTCACTTCATCCGAGCAACCTGTAAGAAAGCATTCAATGTGAGCAAAACGA
This sequence comes from Fasciolopsis buskii, assembly GCA_008360955.1. Taxonomy (NCBI): domain Eukaryota; kingdom Metazoa; phylum Platyhelminthes; class Trematoda; order Plagiorchiida; family Fasciolidae; genus Fasciolopsis; species Fasciolopsis buskii. The sequence continues at coordinate 107,312 of LUCM01010509.1, forward strand.
CCTGTGAAGCTCACGATTCGCAGCGCTGCAGCGCTGTGTTGCACGCCGAATGGAGCACTTTTGGGAACAATTTAGCTGGCCCTCGACGTCAGCGTCTCTCGCAACTATTCCGACGAGCGTCCGGTGGTGTTACAATAGATCCGCCAAGTGGGATGGAGATTCTTATGAAAATCCAAGACTTAGGACGTCATAAAGCGCCGGGGTCCAACGGCCTTTCCCCAACTATATTTAAAGATGCAGAAATGGAACTGGTAAGAGAATTTCAAGTTTGTTCTCAAAGATCTGGTACTCAGAGAAGGTCTTCTTGTGATGGACGTTGATCATTGTCCCCACCCTCAAAGAGGGCTTGCGCACTGCTTGCGCTAACCATAAGGATATTAGCCTAACCCCTACAGTGTCAAATTGCTTGCGTTAGTCACTCTTCGCAGGTTGTACAACACGCGCGAAGAGCAAACTCGCGACGAACAGACTAGGTTTCGTGTTGGTCTTGGATGCGTCCGTCAAATCTTCACCCTCTGACAGCTGTTAGAGCACCGTTTTACCCTCCAAAGGCCAACGGTAATCGTGTTCTTGGAAGTCCGCACAGCCTTTGGTTTTTTGACAGGCCTGCACTATGAAACTGTTTGTTGAGAGATGGAGTATCTGAGAAGTGTGTCAGTCTTCAAGGAGTTGGAACGTTATATTATATATATATATATATATATAGTGGCAACCACGCAACATGCCGGTTACCTGTGATCTGCATTTGGCTGTGAAGTGACAAGTGTGCCTTCGAAAAAAACAAATGACACTAGGGGTCTCTGTTGTGCCAGAAACCAAAGAAACTTCATTTTTTTCAGGCTGTTGCCTGTCATCACGTCCCTGGGAAGCGATGCGGGTGATACTTTTCTAGTGGTTGGGTTGTTAAGAATGCAAGCTGGCTAATTCAACCCCAGAAAATTCTCCACATGCGGCGGTGGAGCGCGAGAACTCTTTCAGACATTTGAAATCAGACAGTGATTAGGCGCACGCTGCACGAATACCAAGTAGATGTTTCTAGCTTACCCGAACTCGGAATAGATAGCACCACTAAAGTCCACAGAAGAGGTATCCACCTTCAGTTGTGTCACCCTCGAATTTCCAATTGACAAGAAGCAGAAATAATCAAAACCCTGCCCGCTTTGGAGTCGACATCAAAAATTGCAGTGGCACCGTGCGAAGATCAACTCGTCCACCTCACCACAATTGTGATCAACACGATAACCCTTCCATCCAACGGTGCAGTGAACCGTTAATTCCATGACAGTCTTCAAACGGTGGTGAAGCGTATTCCGAAGGAAATATTTAACACGGCGGACGGCTGGAATGCCCGAACATGAGCGCAAGCTGCCCCGAAATGCTAAAAACCTCAGAAGTACGGCAGTGATCAATGCTACGAAAACAGGGATTCAGATTCTAATTGGCTGTAAACAACCACAGTTTCGACAGCTAGATCGGCCGGTCAATCTGACGGCAGATAAAAATTCGCCGTCGCTTGGCTCAGTGTGGTTCAATTCTCACAGTCATTGATCTTGCACCAACGTGCTCTAGTTCTAGTTGCTATCATGTGGTACCATCTATCCAAAGGAGGGAAAAGGGAATTAGCGGGGAATTAACTACAAAATAATAAACTGAAAGACTATGAAAGAAGGAAGAATTCGAAATAAAAACACCTTTGATTGCGGCATTGAGCCATAACACAAGCCGCCTCTAACCGTTGCTTTAGAATCTCGTACATCCGAATCCGGAAGTCTAACTGGACCTACACAAGCAAATCGACTAGCTAGGATTTCCAACCCCTTTACCATGCTATCGGCCGACCACCTTAGCTGACTTTCCAGCGACTACCTGCCTCCGACATCGCATAACGAGGCAAACGTTATTCGTGTACGCACAAAAACGTCCAGCCACATTAATCTATTCATATCAAGTGCCTCTCCTGAAAATCGAACCGTATGGCCGAGTACCATACGCTCAAACTTTGGGTTATTCAAACGGTTCTCCGCCGTGATCTACTAAAACTACGAAGAAAATGGTGTTCAGACACATGCATATCTGTGCTCAACGGTCCCGTTTAAGTTATACAGCAGGGCCGATTTTACCGTCATGTAAACCCGGCCTCTGTTTGATAAACGGCTATCAACCAGACGCCAAAAAATACATTAGACTGGTAGAAGTCAACCGGACTACCTGTGCACGCGAAGACATCTCTTCTAGTTAACGACCATCTGATAGGAAACAACTGCTTAAATAAAACGCATCCACTTCGCACAACTATTCCCGTGCAAGAACAAGGTTCGACCTTCAGCCAACCCAGACTCCAAATGCCTCAGCATGGTCGGAGATGACTATCTCAGGCTCCGAGTTGGTTACTGATCCTGAACGCCTCTCGAAACGCTCCTGCTGAGAAAGTCCTATGTACTGCCTTATCGTGGCAAACTCATTCTTAGTAAAGTGAGAAGAGAAAGTCCAAGGCCCGGCGGCCCCCACGGGTTAAATGATCTTTGGTGGTCGGCCTAGGGCAGACGGCTAAACCATGACTCCAAACAAGTCACCGACGGCGAACGAAGCATCGACCTTGAGGGTTTGTAAGAGGGAACGGAACCTAGATTGCCCCAAATGAGGTATAGACCTTGCCAGTGTGGGCATCGGTCTACAACGAAGAAGTAAGCGTTACCGCAGATCAGGTCCACCATCGGTTAGTCCAAGTAAAGAACGATTTAAGGTGTAACTGTCTATCCCATGAATCTTCTAAGAACCTAACATCAATAACCGTCATGTCTCAGACTTAGGAGTTAGTTCGCCCAAATCCACTGGTCGTCAGGTTTTCCGATAACATACCAGTTTCAGATTATCCACATATGTTAAACGCGGAGACTTCAACGCGTGTGATAAGCAGTATACGGACGCGAAAAAAGATAGTGGTCTTATAAAAACCCTCCAGCACATCAATCCCAACCTCGTACGCGGTGGAGTGCGAATCGATGAAGATATGCATAGTTGAAGCCTCGCGAATAGAGAGTGTTTTCCAGAGGAGCACGCCTGATATCGTCAGACGATCTTTCGGTCGTGTCTACCGCAAAGTTCAGGACTCGGTAGGCCTAGCCGGTCCATCCACAGCTAGAGTATGGTGGCCCTACCATGTTCCATTATAAATTGACTGAGATGGGGAGAACGAAGCGTGTTCAGTGTTATGCTGCACAGCTGGCAGAAGGACTTTGCGGGATCGACTACGAAGTCCGATCGCAGGTATTGCATCTGTTCTTGATGCGCTACCCATGACTGCGAAAATATATGACCTGTCTCCGTAAGATTTTCCACGGTGATATGGGTTGGAAATTCGACCCTAGTCCCCACTTTGGGTATGCAACCGGGCGCATAACCGCCGTCTCACTACTAATATCAACTCAACAGTCCTCACGCTACTGTATCGTCTGTCAAGGGGGGCGGCATTGCCTTGAAATTCCATCCCCTACATTGATGGTGGACGGAAACAAGAATGGTTTACAAGCCGCATCGAAAAACACCTGATCAGGCTGTCGCAACTAGTGGATGGTTAGGCGGGGTGCAAATGCAGACCATACTTCAGGGATAAGTGTAGATGTAGATGGGCGAAACAATTAAAAAGGAGAAGACCAACAGGACTTAACGCAGAGATCAAGAGACAAATCCATTTATATTTTTTCAGTGGACGTCCACGATTAATTACCTGTAGACTTCAACACACAATGGTTGCGAATTACATTGTGCGAAAATGAACATCCGTCTTACTACCTGAAAACAAGGTTTTAAAGCACAGCGTATCTGATCCCAAAGTCTGTAGTTCACAATTTATTCGACCCGCTCAGTGGAAACCGCCGGGAGATCAAGACGACGATCTATGCATTAGGACATGCCGCGGAGCCATATCGGTCACTGCGGCCGGGTGTAATTTCGCGTTCATCTCATATCTAGCCACGTTAAATTCTTAATGTCTCGTTTCGCACATACTACAAAGCCTGTCACCAAAAAATCACTTTGGACACAAGTTACAGCACGAGATCCGGAGAACCTAACCGACCTTGAATCCTACTGGTCTAACGCATTTCTGTCTATTCAATTCATTTCAGTTCCAGTTCCAGATAGAGACAGATTACAGAAATATACGGTGAGAGGCTTAATAGCCCAGATTCTTGCACCGAGAGCTCCTTGGCTTTAACGACGCTTCTGTAGCGGAACATGGATTTGTTCCACTGGATCGCTTGTTTACCCGAACGTTGACCGCCAAGCGCGGTCGCCATTTGCTAGTTGCCTACGCACACACCGCTCTCACGCTCCTGTTAAAATATATTCAGCATGCTACCGCTTCCGACTGTCTTCTTCTTGTGCCGGTCTAGTGTCAAGGTTGCCAGTACTGCAATCGCATTGAGCCGATAGAGGGTGACGCATAATTGGTCACAAAGGTTAAAGGCAAGCAAACGCAGTACGAGATTATCGTTAGGACAATCGGTTCTACACTTCGACAACAGGACGGTGGAAACCCCACTTTAGTTCCTTCAAGGGAGGAAACAATTAGCGAAATGCTTTTCTCTCGACCATCTTCTCAGCCCCATGTTTCACGCCCTGTTCTTTCCAAACACAGCTAGTCATTCATTTTCCAGTCTCCCCTTGAATTCCCGCAACGACCCCACCTCGACCACCTCCTCCAGTAGCTTGTTTCAGTCATTCACCACTCGTATGGTAGAGGATTTACTCCACAACCCGGTGGTTACGTGTTCTCGCATAACTGTTTTTCTGTTCTATTTTGGTGCATCATTCACCCTTGCCGGGATTAGGATTCCAGTGCCACCCCGTAAGTTCTTGAAGGCCCATATTGAGTCACCCCTTTCCCAAGCCTTTCCAGGGAGCAAGAGCCAGGCGCCCTTAGCCTCTGTTTATATCCCGTGTGCCTCAACTGTTCAAACCAACGTGTAAAAGCACACTTAGCCTGTTCCAGCATTTTAGTATCTCTTATCAAATACAGTCCCTATGCCTGGACACGGCATTCCAGGTGCAGTCTGATAAATGCCTTGAACAGCAGCAGAAGAACTTTAGACCTCTTAGATCCTGCTGTCCTTTTAAGTTGGCGTCGGGAACACCGTGCCTTCTTGACCGCCTTCTGACATTGCAGCCCAGGTTTGAAGTCCGCACTCTCGACTATTTCGAGGTCTCTTGCTTGCAGGGTTTGTTCTATCGTGTCCTGATGCCAGGGTGGATCCATGTGACGAAGGGAATTTTCTTCTCCTTCCGTGAGCCTCTGACGTTTGTTCAAGTTAAACGGAAGATCCCAGCTAACCGACCACTGGTAAAATTTATTCAGATCCCCCTGGATAGACTCGCTGCTTGTTGTCCCCTTATTGATTTCGTTAACAAACATGAAACACGGATTTTCCAACACACTTGCTATGTCGCTGACATACGTAAGGAAGAGCCCTAAGACAGACCCCTGCGCTACCCCGCTCTTAAAGTTCTACCTCCAGTTAGATTGCAGGACTTAACGGCGCGATGCTTGACCATCCAGTTTCTTGCCTTGGATCAGTCAGTGCTTCGTCAGCAGTAAAAGGAATCCCTCTTCCTTTTCTAATCTCATATATGACTCCAACTCTCGTTCCAGTTATCCTCATAGATGCATTCTGGTGGACCATCCTCCTCAGCGCTACAACCCGCAGACTATATGCCCCGGAAACAGATAACTACCATTTGTCGAGCCTCCCCTAGAATCCACGAACTGGTCCCACCTGGGCCAGCCTGTTTCGGCCAACCGCCAGTTGTATGGCAAACGATTTCTTTATCTAATTTAGGGTTACACCCTCCCTCGAAAATATTTCCCCCTTTTCTCTTAGTGTTGCGTTATCCCTTACTTGGAACAAGGCTCCACGGTGACTCTATCCCTCGCCCTGGTCCTTAGCCATGTTGAAAGTTTTCCCCTACTTTATCCAGAGAGTACAAACTGAGTGATTGTAGCCTCTGCTGATTTCCTGTGCCTTTGCCTTCCAAACCAACGTGTGAAATCACCCCGAACCCGCTCCAGAATTTCCATATCCTTTAACAACATGAAGTCTTCCATGCTTGGACACGATGCTTCAGGTGCGGTCGAACAACCACCTTGATCAGCGGATAAAGAACCCACAACGGGTGTGGTCCCACAGTGCTCATGAGTTGGCGTATGTTACTCATTTCTTTGTGGGCCGATTTCCAACACTGTAAAGTAGTTTTGAAGTCCGCACTCACTGCTATCTAGAGGTCCCTTGCCTGCTTCATCTGCTCCATCGCTGTCTGGTTTTCCAGTGGAGCCCTCTGGCGAGCGGGGTTGGTTCCTTTTTTCATGAGCCGCTGAAAATCTTTCAGATTAAACTAGAGATTCCATTTTTCCCACCACCGGTAAAATTTATCCATATCTCTGCACATTGTTTCATTTTTTGCCGTCCTGTATAATTTGGTATCGTCTGCAAACGTGCGACACGGATTTTTCGATCCCTTGTCTACGTTGTCGATAAACATCAGGTCTTAATACAGAGTGCAGCAGAACATGGATTTGGTATTCCAGATTTTCTGAATATCTCAAAACGCGCAGCAGTACATTCGGCTCCAGAGCCCCAGGGAGCCCGAAGGTGAAACCGCCAAAGCGGAAGATGGACTTGTTCTTCGGACAACATACCTAACCGTACGTTTGACCGTGCAGTGCAGTTGTCATTCGCACGTTGCTTACACACGCCTTGCTTCCATGCTTCTGCCAGATATCAGCAGCCTTTTGCTGCTTCCGTATCTTCGTTGCGCCGGTCGAGTCTCTGGGCCGTCAATGTTACCTTCGCGCCAAGCCGATTATAAGTGATGCAGAATTGTTCAAAAAGGTTAGGGACAAACAGACAGAATGCGAAAGCCGCCCTAAGACGTTTGGTCTTACAAGGCCCCTGCGACACCTACTGTACAGCCATCCTATGCCTGATAGGTACCCCTCGACTCTTACACTGTGAGATCTGCCTTTCCCACTCTGCGCTATTTAGCTGTTCGCCTCAGCGTCCATTTCGAATGCCTTCACTTGCTGGTCGATAAACCCGTGGCTGGCGGATTCGAAGGCCTTGTAGAAGTGTAAATGGCAGATTTCTGCTCCCTCGCTCCTGTCCGTCCTCTCCGTTTCTTAGTCCAGGAAGTTGGTCAAATTGGTCATACACGAACGCTTGTGCCAAAAAACGTGTTATTCTACCAGCATTAACCTGTTTGTCTCTAGTAATTTGACTGAGCACTCGCGCAGTGCTCTTCCTAGGTTTCTAGAACGACGAATATCAGACTCCGGTCTGTTGTGGCCACGGTTAATTTGTCCCTTCATCTATGCACCGGCATGGTTGCCGACGTCCGCCAGTCCTCGGGAAGCCTCACTCTGTCCAACGATGATTTAAAAACCGGTTGAAAGCGTTCATCAGGGTCTCGACCAGGAGGTTTAATATCGGGGTGGTTCCAGTCGGACCCTGCCTCCTTCGACCAACCCGCGTGTTTCAAACTGTCCCGCGTTTCCTTCCAAGTAATCGTCCCGTCCGATATCTGGATCACAATGGTAGCGTGGTCGTTTGCTCCTGTGATCGTTGATCCAGCAGGTATGACGCTTCCAAAATTTCCAATACCGAGTTGGCTTCCCTCTGGTAGCTGGTCTGCCTAATCCCTTGGTTGATTTGCAATTTACCCACGGTCTTCCGTAACGCTGTTTTAGACTGTGCACCAATAAACTGAGCTTTGTTATTCCTTTTGGAGTTTCCAGTGATGTATCTCTCCTTGTCAGTTCAAACTTCAAAGAACATAAAAGACCCACATGTTCATTCCGGTGTTCGATTATGCGCATATACTATGACATTCTCCTCGACAATTCCTCACTTTGCTGCATCCACGGCGTTTTATTGGTCAATTTTCTACTACGAAGAAGTAGAACAGAAATAACAGCCCATATACTCCCACTGACGGATTTCATTTCCGTCCGCTTCAGAGTGTATAGAGGAAAATTTGGGTTCCAGCCATTCAAGCTCACAGATTGGTGCTTACCGCTTTGCTTCCGAGGCTTCCAACAACACGGTTTATTCTGTTCCTGTAAGGCAAGTTGCAACATACGTCCAAATTTTTTCTGCAAATGTGCCCTCTGTCTGACTGCGATATCACAATCAACCAAGCCCCTCAGTCGACATAGTCGAGAACGATTCGGCCAACAGGTGGATGATAGGTTTGTACTGCATGTCTTGGTGCCGACATAGCACCAGTAAGACAGTACTCGAGATTGCAGATAACAATAGAGAGGTGCAGTGTGATCAAAGGTATTTGAAACGAAGAACTTTGGAAAGTGCCGTGTAAAGAAAACATACAGATCGGTATGCGACAAAACAACCGCAGCCGAACAAATGCACAAGATTGTTATCAGGCGTCAAAGATGATTCAAGATGAAATGGTTTCCGAGCGATGCTATGGCAAATGCTAAAATTAAGTGGAAGCTTCCGAACACTGGGTGCCGCGGCGATTAGAGAGACATCGAAAGTGAGGACCTTGTGAGGCGAAGGAATCTACACGTGCCATTTGGGCGTGGTTAAAGCCTACAGAATGCTGACGGGCGCCATCGCTATTTGGAGAAACCGCGAAATGCATGGGCGCCAACTAGGTTCGTTACTGGTGGCAGTCACGTGGATCGCCGTCCATGTGATACCGCATTAACACGGTGCAGACGTTGAGAAGCAATAAACGGCCAAAAGAACCAGAGGCGTAAACGAAACTTTCAGAAGCAAAACATTGTGGACGACCGCAGAGAAACATAGGGCGATCGACTGACCCAAAGGTATCGGAAGATTTCGTGGAAAGAACGACCAAAAAATTAATCGATATCGTGGAAATAGAAGCAGGCGAGAGCGGGTGTAGCAACTGCAAAATTTGTGACCTATATACAACAATAGCTTCAAATACATTCAACCTGTGTGGCACCGAATCAATCCGAAAAAATTCGTGCCATCAGGTGTCACGTTCAGTCAAAACGAATAGGCATCGTCTCTGTGGATAAGCGTGCATCGGAGAAAGATTCCACATGCACCTAGACAAGCGAGTAGCTTAAGTTTTTTACAGCGATCAAATCAGGGCCACGTGGAATTACGAAATTCCCAGTCAGTTCTACTTTCATTTGGAACACAAGTTATGAGGCGGATTATTGGATATTTGTCGTTGCGCAGGCTCTGATACCCAGTAAAACTATAAGTAGCGTTTCGCAACAGTCGGAGTTGTCGTGAGATTTGGGAGCTGCTTTGAGTTGGCAGCAAGAACGTTGGCCTTAGCCGTTCGGTGCCGGATGGTAAGCTGTCATGCGGATTCGGTCCGTACCCAGCATATTGTCAACGGAGAAGAAAAGACAGTTCAGATTGTTGCCTTTGGCGAGACGTGATGGCAGATTGACAATCGTACAGAGCTATCTAATGTTCAGCGAAATATCCAGCCGTAGTTTCGGCCGTGTCAGTAAAGATAGGAGGATTTTCGTGCCGTCTACTGACCGTGTCGACGCACGTTAGCAGGTAGGTATATCTCCGTGATGGCACCGCGCAACCAAAAATATCGATGTGACTGTGATAACAGCGGATATCAGGCACAGTCAAGTCTCGGATGATAGGAGCTACGTTCGTGTGCACCTAAGATTGCTGGCACTTGAACATCGTTCAGTCCATAAAGTAAAAACTTTATTCAGGGACGGTCAGACATATGCAAAGACAAATCATAGACCGGCTGCGATACCTGTACGTTACTTCCATGTACTGCACCGAACACTAGACGTCGATGAGGTGAGGGTATTACTTATCGGAAGCCACTAGATGTCACAGACTGTCGTACAAGAATTCCTAGTCATTGGTACCAGAAGACATTGCAGCGATGTCGAGGGTACTCCTTGTATGCAAGATTTATCCTGTGGGTGAGCAAATGCCATTAAGGGAAGCTTTACAACGGGGACGCAAAGGCTTTTATTTATGGGGGCGACAACATTGGCTGCAAAGCCGGACAAGATTTTGACGTATGAAAGGCACCCCATGAATTAAAAATTATATTCTACGTGTTTCAGTCCTTGTTGACTTTAACCATCAGATGCAGCACGCTGTTTGTAGGTTATTGGTTTTCACTGGTGGACAGGAAGAATTGAATACCCACGGAAGCGTGGCAAAAAGTTGTCGATGCCATAACTCTTGTGAGACTAAGGCTTGGAGAAATTAAAATGCGAATGATTCTCAGGCACCGAGACCCAACGTTTACACTACTGCTGTGGCAGCATAACCCAAAGCATCAGCCGCCAAAAGAAGCTTGAAAAACGGCTTCGGTTTTAAAAAATAAAGTGAAATTTCTCCAAAAAGTCCCCTTATGTAACAATTGAAAAGATCACCGTCATACAAGCGAACTTGGCGTTTTATCTTATGCTTGTTTCTGCTTGCTTGAAGGTTTGTTCGTTCACATTCACCGTGAGACTTTGATGCTTACGGTTTGGGAGCAACACGTGGGACCACGTGCCTGTCTGTGTAAAGCAACATGGGCTCTTGTTTGGGTCCTTATGATCATAACATTGAGGTTTGTTTGTGCTTGTACGTTGATTATGTTTATATTCCAATATCGTAGAATTTACGAATCATTTGCTTCGGTTTTGGATTCACCTTTGGCTATGCATTGCTCAGACGTCATTTTCGCGGATGATTCCGGACTGGTCTTAATCAAAGCCGATTTGATCAGAGAAATCGCCTTTCTTGCGGCATTCTTGGCTTCTGAATTCTTGTATCGGTTTTGGATGCTGGCTTCTCGCATCGTGGAAAACGGAGCATCGATAATAGGTTATTTGATCTAGGATTGCCTTGATCTGCTTGATTCACGACTGCACATTATGACTGTTCGATTCAGTGCACTCTCCATTGATCTGATTACCAAGAGACATCGATCCCTTCTTGTCGAGCTCACAGTTATCCATTCTGTCTATTGTTACGATGTCGGAAAATTGCCAAAACATTAAAGACGGGTGTTCTATATGTATATTTAATTTCGATGATGTGATTAATAGATAAGAGGTATAGCGGGAGACTAATTCACAGTCTGATGTGATGTTATCGATGCACCCCTGAAACGTCTGGGCAGTATTGCGCAATGCAAAATGCATGCGCAGGAACTCAAGAAACAACGCAATCAGTCACAGAATCTACCTCTTCCAACGGTTTGTTTAGTAAAATTTATTTGATGAATAGTGATCAAAAATTATTTAGAATAACGGGAAGTATACCGGGAATTTGATTTGTATATCCACGGTCTGCGGAACCCGTAAGTTTAATTTCCGACGGCCAATCAATCAAATGCGACCCACTTGGATCAAGGGGTAACTCGTGTTGCTGCGGAAAGCCAATTAGCAGCATTGCTGTGGGAACGCCTGCAAATAAGAGCGTTTATTGTGATCATCGTCGTGGTCCTAAGTTAGCCTCCATCTGTCTCCTATCGTTAGTAGGAATGGACCCGCCATTCGCAGCCGATAGACGGAGGAGCGAATTTCGTGACTTGGCATGGCCTGTAGGCACGGTTGACAACTGGGATCCGATGTGATTCAGAAACACAGCCTTCAAACGTATGTCTTGTAAGTAGAATGAACGGACAACCTGGAATCGTTTTCCGGCGAGTACGGCCGCTTTTACTCTTCTGCTGTAGCTTATTGCCTTCGGGGTAATATCGTTTNAGCTGCAAAGCCGGACAAGATTTTGACGTATGAAAGGCACCCCATGAATTAAAAATTATATTCTACGTGTTTCAGTCCTTGTTGACTTTAACCATCAGATGCAGCACGCTGTTTGTAGGTTATTGGTTTTCACTGGTGGACAGGAAGAATTGAATACCCACGGAAGCGTGGCAAAAAGTTGTCGATGCCATAACTCTTGTGAGACTAAGGCTTGGAGAAATTAAAATGCGAATGATTCTCAGGCACCGAGACCCAACGTTTACACTACTGCTGTGGCAGCATAACCCAAAGCATCAGCCGCCAAAAGAAGCTTGAAAAACGGCTTCGGTTTTAAAAAATAAAGTGAAATTTCTCCAAAAAGTCCCCTTATGTAACAATTGAAAAGATCACCGTCATACAAGCGAACTTGGCGTTTTATCTTCTGCTTGCTTGAAGGTTTGTTCGTTCACATTCACCGTGAGACTTTGATGCTTACGGTTTGGGTGCAACACGTGGGACCACGTGCCTGTCTGTGTAAAGCAACATGGGCTCTTGTTTGGGTCCTTATGATCATAACATTGAGGTTTGTTTGTGCTTGTACGTTGATTATGTTTATATTCCAATATCGTAGAATTTACGAATCATTTGCTTCGGTTTTGGATTCACCTTTGGCTATGCATTGCTCAGACGTCATTTTCGCGGATGATTCCGGACTGGTCTTAATCAAAGCCGATTTGATCAGAGAAATCGCCTTTCTTGCGGCATTCTTGGCTTCTGAATTCTTGTATCGGTTTTGGATGCTGGCTTCTCGCATCGTGGAAAACGGAGCATCGATAATAGGTTATTTGATCTAGGATTGCCTTGATCTGCTTGATTCACGACTGCACATTATGACTGTTCGATTCAGTGCACTCTCCATTGATCTGATTACCAAGAGACATCGATCCCTTCTTGTCGAGCTCACAGTTATCCATTCTGTCTATTGTTACGATGTCGGAAAATTGCCAAAACATTAAAGACGGGTGTTCTATATGTATATTTAATTTCGATGATGTGATTAATAGATAAGAGGTATAGCGGGAGACTAATTCACAGTCTGATGTGATGTTATCGATGCACCCCTGAAACGTCTGGGCAGTATTGCGCAATGCAAAATGCATGCGCAGGAACTCAAGAAACAACGCAATCAGTCACAGAATCTACCTCTTCCAACGGTTTGTTTAGTAAAATTTATTTGATGAATAGTGATCAAAAATTATTTAGAATAACGGGAAGTATACCGGGAATTTGATTTGTATATCCACGGTCTGCGGAACCCGTAAGTTTAATTTCCGACGGCCAATCAATCAAATGCGACCCACTTGGATCAAGGGGTAACTCGTGTTGCTGCGGAAAGCCAATTAGCAGCATTGCTGTGGGAACGCCTGCAAATAAGAGCGTTTATTGTGATCATCGTCGTGGTCCTAAGTTAGCCTCCATCTGTCTCCTATCGTTAGTAGGAATGGACCCGCCATTCGCAGCCGATAGACGGAGGAGCGAATTTCGTGACTTGGCATGGCCTGTAGGCACGGTTGACAACTGGGATCCGATGTGATTCAGAAACACAGCCTTCAAACGTATGTCTTGTAAGTAGAATGAACGGACAACCTGGAATCGTTTTCCGGCGAGTACGGCCGCTTTTACTCTTCTGCTGTAGCTTATTGCCTTCGGGGTAATATCGTTTACAACATTTCCCTGCGCCCACCCTGAAAGAGCTATGATGCAGCCACGGCCGGCCGGTTTCTGCTGCCAATCCACAGGAGTGGGTAAGGCTCAGGGACGGCGCGCGTGATCTGATATAGAAGCCCGTCAAGATATTTGTGTGACACTTGCAGGCGTCAGGGGACGTGCTATCTTTGAATTTACGATGCTTTTGGACCGGTCGAGAAGTACAGTATCTGTCTGGAGACTCGTCTCTATGCACACTCGGGCGATCGCGCGATAACTAAGTGTTTGCCCTATTATCAGTTAGTGAAAGAAACCTTTCAGCGGCATGAGGTGCCCTGTTCAAAAACGGGTATTCGAGAAGGGCCGTCGCCTTGGACTAAATTTGGTCTAAAAGTGACTTCGGCCACATTTGCCAAACGATTTCAGAGTTCCTGTCCGCGAGTCCGGTGAGGGATCGGCGTTGTGTCTAGTGTTGGCTGGGTTTTGTTTCTCGAACGGGAATTTGAAATCGAGAACTTTGTAAAGTGCTGCGTGAAGGAAATATACGGATTTGGTTTGCGACAAAATAACCGCAGCCGAACAAATGTCCCAAGATAGTTGTCACACACCAAGGTGGATCTCAGAGAAAGGGATTTCTGAAAATACTCGATTTTCTTCGAAGAAATGTTGCCAACACAAAAGCGGCGGATTCAGCAGGTACACTTTGAGCAAACACCTGAAGTATTGGTCCCTTCCGTTGGTACGCAGCAGCCCGACAGGCTTTCGAAACGTCTTTAGATCCAACCAAATTGTTAATACACACCACATATTCAGATTGACGGTTCTACATTGAAATCTTACAGTCAGCAGGGAGGGCGAGTGAATGCCCAAAAAACGGTCACCTAAAGAGCGTTTTATAAAGTGATATAAATTTGTCGAATCTCAAGGCAAAGCTATTGATGACGTCCTAATTTTGCTACTTTTGGTGTGTTTTTGAGCCCTGGCTGAAAAAGTTCCTGGTTCGATATCGCGTTACTTAATAACCTCCGCTTCTAATTCGATCGATTATGGTTTTGGCTTTGATTGCCTCTTCCGTCATCGTTCTTGCCCACGAAGTTGCGGAAACTCCAGTTAGGTTCCAAGGACTTGGCTGTATATCATTATGCATTCCTGAGGCATTCCGCGAAGTTATATCGGCATCCATTGGTCAACGTCATTTTGTCATTTGACTGGATCGTCATTGTCTACTAACCAAGTTGCGTTGTGCATGGCGAAATTCTCGTTTTGGTGCCGAACAACTAAACAGCTGTCCTTAAGACCGGATGCACTGAATTCTGCCTAAGATATTGGATTTTCAGAAATCATACCATTACAAAGAAAGCGTTTATTATATTACGCACGCAAAACCTGCAAAACATACAATGCTGGTTAACGGAAAAATTTATCAATCGCTCGACTTGGCTTAGACTCTCTCATGTGGAAATAATTTGTTCAGCACCCTTATAGCTCGGGATTATTTAAATTTTACTTTTGTTTGAGGCACTGAATGTTGCTTTAAAGGGGGATGTATTTTTCAAAACCGTTGGTGTTTTTCTTGTCAATGTGACTAAGAAGTGTAATTATTGAAGCTAAAGGCTCGGATATTAGCAGGCGGCAATTTAAATCGGAGTCTCCATTTTGTCGTGGCCACCCTAAAACAATTGCGTGGAGGCGCCTGAAGAAAACGATAATGAAATCTAAGACCGAAGTTCGCGGTGTACAGCCATCAGATTTCAGTCAGTGGATAGCGACTGGTAATGGTAATGCTCGTTTTTGGTGTCCATCTATTGCATATAAGCCAAGTTGGTAGTATACGGTCCCACAAGAAAACAGAATTGCGCCGAGTAAACGGGTTGCAGGAAACAGTTAGATAAGGGGTGTAGTTGGTTAACTTAACGGATAAACTTCTGTGAATATCGGTGAAGTTTTGGTCTAGAATAAATTCAAAGGTGACATCTTCGCGTTGGGTTTTTTTGATGATGCCATACAGCGCATGATGAGGGCAATATTAAAATTTTTATTAGCAGCAGCGGTTCGTGAAGGCAGTTACAGCATTCACACAGCATGCAACTTGATGTAAAAGGTGCATCGCTTTCATCTGTGTGATTCGCGTTACTGTTGGTTAGATTTTACGCCAGGACTATCCGCTCACAACTGGCTCAACGAGCAGTTGTGGAAATACACAATTGCTTGGTCGAAGTAGGAATAATGCTTCCAGTGTTTCGGAACATTCATCCTGAACTTTCGTTGATCACGTGGACGTTGATAGGTTTTCCACGCCGGACACCAAAGAGACTAGTGGTATCGGGAAAATATGTACACTTTCGGCCAGACAAGTGGATTCGACGTGCACTGATTGCCGTTGCGAAGGAGCGTCAGCTTCATGTTGACGAAATTTTTTGTTACGTGGATCGTAGCAGCAAATATGGCCTATTTCAGTTCGGCTAGCTGATACTGTGTCTCTCATGTTTTAGATAGGCCTAAAACTTGGTATGAGGAAACTCGATTTCTGAGGACTATTTGAATAATCCCATTAGCCACTTGGAAGCTGAGTACTCGGGGAATCTGCATTCATCGGATATGGCAGACAGTAGTTGAGATGCTGACTATTGTCACAGCATAAGCACAGGCTAGATTTAACATAAAGGGAGAAAAACAACAAAGGGGTTACCAAAGTTTCAACCAACAAACCATCCGTGGATTCAAGTTTTAAAGAAGTGTTCTGCATCTCCTTTGGAATTATACATGCAAAATATTCGCAGGTTTGCAATAAGCCCTAACAGTACGGCAGAAAGCTTTTCGAGGCTAGGCAGAACATTTCGCCGAAATACAATTGCATATCGATCTCAAAGTAAGGGACAAGGCGCTATTCGTTCCTTCATGCAATTGTAAGACGAAAAAGTCGCCCGTGAATTCATCAGTAAGAAAAATACCATCGCTGTAAACACCCTGTACAAGTCTATAAGGATTGCGGAGGATAAAACAGCGCTCCAACGTGAGGTACTTGTTCTCCAAAAATGGAGAACCGCCGCCTCCCCCAGCGTTCCAACCATTTAGTCCCATGTTCACGAGCACAAGCCCCAAAACTCCCTCTTAAACATGAAGTTGACTTAGATAGGTCACACTCCTCATCTCTCATCTAACCTCCACATAAAAATTGCACCTTGAACCATCGACTTCAGGGTGCAAATCCCCACTGCAGTCATCTAAAACCCCATCTTCAAAATCCCAGCGGAAATCTGCAAATGAGGCGGTCAGTATGGTTAGAGCATCCAGTCTGCCTACTCTAATCGCCAGCCCTAAAGTTGCCTATTGTTCCTCTCACCCCTAGAACCCAAACCACCAAAATATACCCCGAATTTGTCGCCGGAAGGGACGCCACTGGCGCTATCTACGCCCAAGGGGCCACAACACGCACATTGTATCACACAACTAAGAAAAACTGACCCAAATTTCAGCACCACTATAGTAAATAAACCAACAACCCCTGGAACTTCATACGCACCAAGATATCGAAGGCAGACTAGATCCTCCAAGTCCTCCGGTTTCCACCTTTCACACCCAAAAACTGCTACCCAGCTTCACTTATATGGAAAACTATTAGGCCAAACTGGTCTTTCACCGGAACCTTCAGGGATATTGTCAGATACCACTCCATCCCGCTGCACCTAGCCCTACAGTAAACTCAATGGATGCCACCCAAAATAAAAAGGGACAAATTGTATTTCAAACCCGGAAACCATGTGAACTATAGACCAAGTTTGCTGTCTCCCCCAGATTACCGGTATCTCTCATATACCCTAACAAGTCCCGCATTTCACAGCTCTGTGCATTTTCTGCCAAACCCTTTTTTCTCCCTAAATTACCCCCCTTCTGCCCTACCTCCCATGCTAATGGCCCACCCTACTCTCCCTATGTAACTGAAGCTGCAATGGCAAACATGACCACGTCGGAAATCCCCCGTGTGAGTGAATGCAACGTGGACGCAATACATCACCCCTGCCCACGAGTGAACAACCCACAAGAAGTCAAGCCAATCTCGCCTGACAGGTCATCTACCGTCCGCTTCCAGTCATGTGGCCCTGGGCCGACGATTCCCCATTCAAATGATGCAGCACTTCTCCAGAAGAAGGAGGCCCCAAGTGAAACAAAATTGGTTGAAACTAAGAAAGTTGACTCTCCCCAAGACGGT
>LUCM01010509.1:124960-192224 GCA_008360955.1 Fasciolopsis buskii
GAAAGTTCAAGCCATCTCGCTGACATGTCATCTCGTCCGCTTCCAGTATGTGGACCCTGGCGACGATTCCCCTCAAATGATGCAAGACTTCTCCAGAAGAAGGACGGCCCAAGTAAACAATGGGGAAATAAAGAGTGATCTCCCCAAGAAGGTGTACAAAAAGAACGGCTTCAATCACTCTAGACACCCATCAGCGGAGAAAGAATTCAGGAGGAATTTTCGCACTATGTTAAACATATAGGGGCTCTGTAAAGAAGAATTTAACATATTCCTCTTCTCCCTTTGTCGACTTGAGTTTACTATACTCTTAATCACCGAACCAGTGCTAACATAAACCATACCCGCAGATACGCCATAACATTCCCGACTATAGTCTTCAAGGAAAAAGAGGAAGCGCGTTGGAGGTGGTGCCTCTATCTACGTAGAGAATCTATACAGCTCGTATGTTGCCAGGTACCATGGTAACACAATCCAAGATTTTGAAGTCTGGGTATAGAGCTGTATGTGGCCCATATGGGGCCCTTCTTGTTGGAATGACGCATCTCCGTCTAGTATGGTCTCGTGCTTATTGCATAGTATAGTTCTTTTTGCATAGTAAGTATCAACGATATAATATATTACTTCGTAACCAGTCCACACGACTATCACACTCATCGTTCGAGAGATTTCAATGATCTTGTACTCATTTTGATCGCACGCTTTCCCAGCTTAAAGGGACAGATTACTTGCCCCCTTCCTGAAAGCTCCCTACTATAGCGGTGGACCACAATCTCTCTCTTTTTCTCGCTGGAGATTTCAATGCATCTGACATTTGCTGGTCCACGCTTTCCGCCTTAAATTACTTGCCCCCTTTCCTTGAAAGCATCCCTTATAGCGGCTGGACCCAACACGTAACTACCCCAACAAGAAACCTCAATATTCTTGAATTGATATTTACGATAGGCTTAACTGACGTTCAAACGTCCACTGAGCCTAGTCTACCTGGGTGTGATCACTTGCCTGTTAGCTGTTCATTTACATTGCCCCTCCTGAATAGATACTCCTTACCTAACCTAAGGTCGTATTTCAGAGCTGACTGGAAACGCCTACCTACACTAGTTTGCAATTCAAACTGGGACGCATTTTTTTCTATCAACAGAAGTACAACCGTCCGCTGGTCAGTTCTACTCCAGCCTGCACAAGTGCCTTGAAGACATTACTCCGTCCCACATGCTAAGCATGCCGCCAAAAAGAACTTATCGTGACCGAATAAACCGTAAGCTTGCTCCACCCCAGCGGGCCTTTTATAATACCAGAGATTTTTCACTGTTCCTGCAAATAAGCCGATTAATTAAACCCTAAAGATAGCACTGGATCACAGGAGCAAAGAGCAGGAGCTGCAAGCTCTAAACCAGCCAAACCCAAACGCATTACTGGCAAAACTGCTTAAACGCAGAACTACTTCTGGGTCCTCAGCTACTCAATTCCCGTACATCATTCAGAACAACAGATATGTAAACAACCCACAGCAGATTGCAGAATATTTCGGTGAATTCTTTGCATCTGCTCTGGTAAACGATAACGATCCCTCTACCCCATGCCAATCTCGCTTAACTACAGAGTCCTACTCAACAGTTGTGCTTCTTCCGAAGGATGTAGGCCTGATGTTGGTAAAGACCAAAATTTGCTACCACTCTGAACCTGATTCATTGCCTCAGGCTGCGTTCGCATTAGGCGGCAGCGATATCCCAATTTTGCTAGCAAGCATCTTCAACTTATCCATTCAGTGAAGCGCCTTCCCGTCACAATGGAAAACCTCCATGATTGCACCCCTTCACAAAATGGGTACACGCTATGACCCTGCAAACCACCGCCTAATAAATCGGACCTCATAGTTTCCAGGATCACATTGCGCCTGATTAAGAATAGCCTTATGGCCTACCTTTCGGAACATAAACTTATTAACCTTGGCCAGCATGGCTTCCTTCGTAAGAAATCCTGCGCTACTTGCATGACTGTCTGCCTGAACACCATCACCGGGGCCTTGAGTACTGGAAGATCGGTTATAGTAATCTTTTTAGACAGGACGAAAGCTTCGACAGAGTATCCCACTCTAGGTTGCTAAGTAAAATGGCATCCAACGGTATCGTTTATCCAATGCCGTCATCGTTTTCATCTAATTTGTCATTTGGAAAACAGATGGTGCAAGTAAATGGTCCAATATTTGAACCTAGATTAGTGTCCAGCGGTTTGATCCAAGGCACCGTCCTGGGGCCCCTGCTTTTCCTGTTGTACGTCAATGATGTCTTCGATGTTATTCGAACCGGCACCCTGATGCTCTTCGCAGACGGTATCAAAATTTTTACATCTTTCGCCCTAAAGCTTTAGAATCCGCCATACGTCAATTATCACAAGACTTAGCGTCACTCAACTCCTGGGCAAACGTCTGCATGATGAAATTTTTCGCTGAAAAAAGCAGCGTCATGGGGTACAAATGAGTTACATCCCTAACAGAATTCAAGCTTGGAACCCAGTCCATCCCCGTTAATTGCCAAGTTTGGGACCTGGGTCTACATTATTCCTGCACCTTAAACTTCTCGTACAAGTCTCCAAAGCAAATAAATTAGTGGGACTGTTACACCGAACTCTGAAGTTGAACGAAACCAAACTACACCTTTTTAGTATTCGCGTCAGACCCATTCTAGATTATTGCTCTCTAGTCTGCTCTAACATGAGCCAGTGTGACAGAGTTGCGATTGAAAACGTCCAGCGTGCATTTACCAAGCAGTTAACTGGCTACTCTACAAGCCTAAATTACATGGAAGGCTGTAATTTGCTGAAACTAGATCCCTTGTGGCTCCGACGCGTAAGAGTAAACCTGGTACTCTTTAAAAATATTATCACAGGGGAGAGATGCGTCTCTGCACTTCGTGTTAGAAGCCCACTCCCATACTCTCTCCAAAATGCGGATTCTATTAAACATCTCCCTGTTCCAAAGACTTCCGTTAGAGCCAACTTCTTTATTGTTAAATATTAGCCACTATGGAATAAACTCCCCCATCAGCTGCGCATTTTGTCATCATTATCTACTGCATTTAAAAACGAAGTACGTAAAGAAGGTACTGTACTCTTTCTCATTAATCTACATCACCCATACTCACTTGAGGATTGAGTACATGAAACTGGATTGGGCTTCTGAAAAACGCATTGATGTCACCTTTCGTTCATAGCGGGAAGAAAAGTAAATCTCCCTACTAATACTATTAGGAATCAGCCTAGTCTCTTCCGCTTCAAACATAGCTCCGACATCAGCGCATGCTACTTAGTTACGTGGAGTTCCACGTCGGATGCAGCTCACCGTTCCTCTGCCCGAAAAATGGTATCTATCGCTCAATAGTTGACTGCATATCCATAAACCTTATCGTTCTAACTGCATATAGGGTAGCTCACCCATAGCTTTCTCCCACCCACTCACCTTACTAATCCCAACACCGTCGACAACACGGTGTGGTAACCATAATCTGCAACCGTCTTCTAGAAACATTCGCTACCACCCGCACCCTTACTTTTCATCAAATCGTCTCTTCATGCAAATGACTGGCCCGTAGAAATCACCTTGTTTTTGACGAACCCAAGCGATGCCCTCCAGACGAAATAAGGCAAACGTCTCAGATTCTTTCATCATGACTCATCGGTATCTATCCATTTTGGCCAATTCAGACTTCAAACTATCACCGTGAATATAGAGTCCTATGCGGTGTCTTCTCTCCCCATAGTGACCGTTTGCACCTATCATACCCACTGGCTCCTGACCATTTCTTGTTTCAATAGGCACGGCCTCCTAGAGCGACATATAATCCTTAATTACCAAGTGGAATTTAGTCAATTCCTTGTCATCCATCTTTGTGGTTCGATCATTATTTATATCAGCAGCAGTGATTCCGTCCGTCCTATTATATACCGGCTCATTCTGTTTACTCATAGTGTAGACGATCCCACCAAATACCGGTTCATTTTAATTACTCATAGTGCAGACGATCTACTTAGTAGATTAGCCAGCCCAACTATTTGAATATATATATATACATGAAACGAAACACCGGATTCCTCAGCCACCGTCCATATATTTTGAATTGCATCATGCGCCCTAGTAACTTCCTTCGCTGAGCTGCTCGTAAGATTGATCGCTTCTTAATCTGCAGCTGGCAGCTAGGCCAGACCGCCGTCCGTCTTTTTTCTGTCTTTCAAGCATTATAGTCCTGTTTGGATGGAACCACTTACCCTTGCTCTGGCGATTATCTGATCCTGGAATGAGGATATCTCTTACCATACCATGTTTGAATTCCTTTCACCACACCACGAGTACGCCGGCGTTACCACAATAGTGCGGGGCGCGTTCATATCCATCGCTTTGGCCGGTACACATCGGGCGGGCAGATCGGCTGTAGCGGTGTGCGGGTGCAACGAGGTTGGCGGATTACATCTCATGCCTTCACCCTCAAACGGTGTTTTCAGGTTGGGTGGCCAGCACCCGGTCAGCCCCACCCACTTGCAGTGCTGTGATCAACAGCACTGTAGCTCATAAGTTCACGCGCACCACTTTGTACTGGCTTCCTCTTGCTCCTTCCCAAAATTCTTCTGCCAAATCCATACAAAACGGACTCACGAATGGACAGTATTTTTATTGGCATCTGATATAAACTGACGTTCGCAATGCATATTGACATCCGAAAACAACTAAAGACCGTCGTTTTTCATAAAACTTTATTCTGGTCTGCAGAATTCGGCGATAGACCGATAGTCCTGGTAACAAATCTCCACACGACTCCACCAGACGTCGCACCATTTGACTGCGGTTCTCCTTCTTCTTTTCCGACGCCACCTCCATCTCTATACCGAGCTGAAATTTATGAACTCAAATTTGCTCGAACAAACCTTATGGATCAGTCCTACACCTGCACAGTTTCCATCCTGTTTCGCCGCTTTCTTTGCTCAGTGGACTGTGCTTTCAGAAATTTTGCTTTTTATACTGCCTCATATGATACCCAGTCTGGTATTGAACCATCATTCTCCTGTCACACCCATATTGGTGCTCATCTTCACCATATAACTCTCTTGATTTTCGAGGATCCCGGCCAACGATCGGCAACAGCCATTGCTTTCCAGCCATATGTTGCGATACGCACCTTTGATGCTTTCAAACATAGTATTGATGGCAGTGCAGGACTGGTAATCAGTCAAAGAAAAATCTTTGCAAACCATTATCTAGCTTTGATTCAAAACTCGAAACCCTTGCTCAGAAAATCACATTGCCTGTCATGATCTTGTGCGCAAAACCACACTACATCGTGTGTTTGTTTCCGTTTTCTGTGTCTTCGCTGTGCCTTCTTGGCTTAATTTTTATCTTGCCTTGCGCATGACTTTCGTATGTCGAGAAATAGACAAAGACAAACGAACCTCTCAAAAATTCTTAAGGTCCCTCCAACCCCTCTCCGTTGGATTTATATTGTTCCTATTTCCTGTGCATCATTCATGTAAAAACTTGATCTTGCCTTGCGCATGCACCTCGCAAATCGAGAAATATACGTTATTATTATTATACCGGCGCTTCGTTAAAGAAAATGCTGTAGAACTTCCAGATAATGTGGTTTTCACAAGAGGCCATCGAATGTTCACCGTCTACCCTTCTGATGACACCATAAATTTTGAGATAAAAACAGAGGATTTTCAAAAGTCTATAATATCCTTTAGGCTGGAGAGTTGCTAACTTCACCGGTTGTTCGACGTAGTGGTGACGCCGCTCATACGCCTATTAAGCTACAGGGTTTTTTACTTTAAAAACCAGTGTTTTGTTTAATTATTCATAAGCAGATTAAAGAATGACTTCGTATATTCTTCTTTATGGCCGCCTCTTAGATGTTCCTTGTTATTGAGTTAATGAAGAAGGGTTGAAATATTGAGCTCTGTTGCTCTCGCTTGGTGTGTCGAAAGCTGAGCGAACGATAAAAGATGGACTTCTGCTGCGTAGAACAGTATGATCACAAGATGGAAATGCACCAGAAACGTGGGTATGCTAACGTTTCTTCCACTAGGACAACTGCTGAAAGGTTATTATGATCACTCCCTGAAGTGGCAGTAATTTTATGAGTCGTTTTCCAATATGCCTCCTGTGTGTACCGTAGCCCTTCTGAACCGTCATGGGAAGCGTCCTTTTTGTTTTATACATATTTGTGATTGAAAATTGTGTAGAGATCCTATGGTTTATGGACTGTGAGAGTTACTACGGTCCAGGCAGTTTACGGACACCTACTAAACGGGTCGCTTAGCTGTGGTTTGTGGTGGTCCGGGGTGTGTTGGGGCATATTGGGTTGATCTGTGGGCATTTGTGCTGACAGGCACCGCACTGGTGAAGAACCCAACCATCATCTTAAGCCCTCAGCGGCTGCTCACTGACGTTAAACGTTCATTCTCTTGCCTCGAAGTAACAAGAGTGAGCGCCTCCTCACTTTTTATATCTAAAATACATTTACTGTTCTGAACGCTTCGATAATATTATCGCCCTTACGTTACCGTCTGCGAGAGAAAATGCTAAGTTTGTGGAGTTCGTCCTCATAACTTCTGTCCATTTGCTTAGTCATCATCTGAAAAGCTAGCTTTCATTTTTCTAGGCAACCCATTTTCTGACGCCTAAACACAATGCCTCCGATGCGGTCTTTCAATAGTCAGGTGCGGAAATATTCACTGTGGCTTCCAGTCATGGGCACAGTTAGGAGGGTTTGAAAATGTTCCTTTAGGTTGCAATCAGTTCGCTGCTATGAGAAACTGCTATGTTATCATGCATTTCTTCCCTTTGAACTCTCTTTAAGGTATCCGCTTTTGACACCTGACCAAGTGCAATGGATGGTTCCACTTAGGTGACCGGGCTTTGATTGCCGCATTGTCCTCCCTAGGTCAACACCTGCTACTAAGACGTCATCGACGAAGAGATAACATGGATTACATATGAACTTTGCCAGGTCGTTGGTGAGTATGAAGAGATTGAGCCTTGGCAGCGATTCCCGAAGGCTACCACTGGGCACGGGGGCGGGAGCCTTCTTGTACCCCAAAACGTAACACTCAGCGTCCTACTCAGAGGAAAGCCATTTACCCAAGCGTTTTCTCTTCTTTTCATGCCCTGCGCCTTCGTTTCGCTATACCAAAGATCGCGGTTAATTGAGTCGAATGCCTTGTTGGAGTTCATGCAGCAGATTTTGACCTGATGGCCCTCTTCTAGGCGTTTCGATATCTGAAATGAAAAATCAAGCGACTTGTTAGGCAAAACGTTCTTACCATGAGGCCGTGCTGTGCTTTCAAAATGGCATCTTGGTTCACCAGGTGCTTGCATATCTGCCTTATGATGATCCTTTCGAGACGCTTACACAAGATGCAAGTAAGTCTCACCGGCCTGCATTTTTCCGGCCCATGTCTAGGTCCGCTTCGCATATATTTCCACAACTAGAGCAGGTTTCTATTCTCATGTACTGTTCCCACCCCGATTGAAGCTTTGTAGAGCTACGTAACAGGGAACGCAAGGAGTGCCACTAATGGCCGAACGACCACCAAGCGTATCTTGCCGGGGTCTGCAGCTTTGAACGCATTGAGTGTGCTCAACACTGATGACTTGTTCCGCTGTTCCAAAGATTTACGAACTTTGCAGGACCTGAGTAGTTTCATCAAATCCCAGGTTTACATGGGCCTCGTCTGCTAGCAGAAAACACCTTTGAGCGTTTTCGGTGAGACATTTGCCTCTTCGGATTAAGTCGACGCTAGGTTCGCGTATGATGTGTGTAGGGTGCCGAAATAGTTCCGAAGTTTTACTCGACAGTACAAGTGCGAAGTAGGCCTTAGAATGTTTTCATTGTCCGTTCTAATTTATGCTTGGGCAAGTGTTCTTTTCGTTGGAGTGCTGGCGCCCTTGTCTAAAGCCTTTGCACCTCTGAATTTTGTTATGCACTCCCTGTTTTTCGTCACTTCTTTTGAGTTCCTT
The DNA here is from genome assembly GCA_008360955.1 of Fasciolopsis buskii. Taxonomy (NCBI): domain Eukaryota; kingdom Metazoa; phylum Platyhelminthes; class Trematoda; order Plagiorchiida; family Fasciolidae; genus Fasciolopsis; species Fasciolopsis buskii. Next base: position 132,966 of record LUCM01010509.1, read on the forward strand.
TGGTAATCTTGCTCTTCGACTGTCACATAGTGCCTGTCCACTACCTATGATGAATTTCAGAAATAATAATAATAATAATAATAATAACAATAATAATAATGGGTATATTTCTCGAAATTCGAGAGTCATGCGCAAGGCAAGATCACATTTACACATAGATGGCGCATTGGAAATCGTAAGACAAAATTTAGTCGTGAAGATGCAGTTTCTGTGCTCTAATGAACATAACCTGCAATAAGATGGGCTAATCACGAGTTTTTGGGCTTCGAATCAGAGCTAGATAATCCAATGTCATAACTTTTTGGGGCCGACTATGAGTCGCGCACTGCGAGTCGGTCCATGTTTAAACGCATCAAAGGTGCGCATCGCCGGCGCATACTTTGGCTGGGGAGAAATGGTGGGTGCTGTCAAGTGGCCGGGTCCATCAAAAATCAGGAGGGTAATATGGTAAAGATGAAGATCAATATGGATGTAGCAGCGGGATGGAGAATGGAAATCACACTGGAAAAGCTTCGCTATGAGCGTGATCAGTCTACTTCTGATGGGTCGTCAACTATATTCTATGGTCGTGCCTCCGTGTTCAGATAGCCAGGCTTCCGGTGCCGTGGCGCTTCTCGTTTCCCAAATCGTCAGTCCACTACAACATCTTGCAGAGTCCGTAGCCGAGGGCTCACTCAGGACCAAGTGCTCCAACCCAGTTAACATACAGCCACGTTTGCCCAGGGCAGTCTTAGTAAGCAACAGTCATATCAATGGAAAAGATAACATGTGTTGTTTCTCCTGGTGTTTTGATCGGTATGCTCGTGGATCTAACTACCAAACTCACCGGTTGGAACACAGTGAAGAATACCTTTTTTATATTTCCCCGGTGCCTGGTAATCACCAACTACAGTGACTTGGGGACTGTTCAATTTTTCACCTAGCATTTTGCCTGAAGTTTTGAGGTGGACTGTGTAAAATGAGATATTTTGAGACTGCTTTTTCCGGAGTTACTCTCGAAGCCCCTCCATTCTCTTAGCTGACCTCCAGAATGCTGAAATTCCATGATAATAAACAGCCGGTAGTTTTTGATAACATCGCCCGTAACAGTTCCTTAACAGCCTCGATATCCGAATTTCGGGTTCTGCATACTCGTAGAAAGCATACCATATTATCAAGAGACCTGAAAATTTATGAAGATGGTTATGCGTTTGCCGAGTTCACTGTAAACAGCGCCTTATAATTTGCAATATTCTCATGCATAAGTTAGGTTACTTTATCTCCACGCCCTCTGTCTTTTCTTAAGTGTAATTATTTTCTTTTTTGCAGGATACCAGTTAAGATGACCAACGTCCTTTTCATTCTCACCTTAATACTTGGCACCTATCGGTCGTTAGTATTTTTTCCTCCAGCTGTTTTGACCCGTTTTGACAATTTCCCGCTCCGTACTCATGGCCTTTGAAGGCCTTTTTCATTACATTTTAAATTTCTGTCAACTTTGCACCCTGTTATATCCTACCACTGCCGACATATCTCGACACCGGCCACCACTCTTTAACTGAACCTTGCGTCTGCGGTACACGTCATTGGTGCGTATGGACAACTTGTTCTTCATGAAACACCATTTTTTATTGAATTTTTCCCCGACCTGCGTGCTTACGTTTTTCGCGCAACTAGCACTACCCATGTAACATTTGTTCATGCAACTAAGCGTGGCATGCGAAATAATCGAAAACAACGCCAATATGTCAATTTATTGAGTGTTGCGCATTCTCCCAACAGTACTATTGCCCCAGATTTCTATAATATTGATTAAATAGAATCCTATATTCCTGAAAAATATCTCAACCCACGCCTTTTGACCGCTACGGCTGTACGTATAACGTATTTGCGATTAACCCACAAGAATGTATACTTTTGTGCCCTCCCGGAATAAACTGTTTGAGTGGGCGCCTGGATTTAACCCTGAGTTTGACCCACCTGACCGTATCTTGCAGGTTGCAAGGGGCCCCATGAAGGTTCCACCGGACTCCGCTGCAAGTGAGCCCAGTGTACATCGTACTGGCTTGCCATTTTGTTCATCAGAACTTCAGCCTCGGATGGGTTCAGTAGAAAGTCGGTTGGAATATCACTTCGCGCAGGATAAAAGTGATCTAGAGAGGGCAAACAAACCTATATAAGTCCTCTAATGATGCTCTAGAGATGGCATCTAACTCTAAGATTATTACAAGCCCTACCCCTTTCTTCTTCCTGATTGGCATCATTTATAAGCAAAAGTGAAAATTACTCGCCTCACCATCAAGATGTGATTAGAAATTCACATGGGATTTGGGTGATAGGCATGTTGACAGCAAACTAGGATCCGTGATCCAGTCATATCCGTGGAACTGCTGTCCCATCGTTCGTATTACCCGATTGCCTTCCTCAGCCCGACGTCGTTGGAAAAGGATTTGTCTATAGTGCTATCTCCACAGCTTTGCTCAAAATGTTTCGAGCATTGCATAGCTGCCGCCGCATCTTGCGGATATTTTTGTATCCAGTGCTTAATAGATATGGTTCTGGTCCATAACTCTGTAGATTGCTATTGCCCTTGTGGTTATTCAGGATAGCGTCCTCGGTCCCCTTCTATTCCTGCCATATATTTTTGAAATCTTTAGAGTTATTCGTCATGGCACGCCATTTCTGTTTACCAATGACATTATGGTAGTCAAGACGTTTGAAGCTGGTTCATTTAACTCCATGCTTGCACTTAACTCTTGATAACTGGCATTCCAAGAAATTTATGAAGTTCTCTAATAACATAAATGCCGTGTTTTCTCAGGGCTCCCTCTCCGTAAATTGCATGCCCATTTTTGTATTACACACGGCTGTGAACTTTGTGCTAGAGTACTTTTGCTCTTTAAGCTTCTATGAGCAAGCCCACCACCAAACTGTCGAAGCTAAAAGAACGGTTACAATGATCTTAAGGACATTCAGCACTCAAAATTGCAAGGTAATCAACTTCAGTACCCATGCTAGGACCCATATAAAATTTTGCCCGATTATCTTCACGCATGTGGTTGAATTTGATCGAATCACAATCAGGAATGTGCATTTGGAGTTCATCAAAAATCTAGGTCTTCCATCTACCCTAAACTGCAGGGCCAGATGCAAGCTGCTTGGTCGTGAACCACTATGGCTCCGGCCACTCAAATTAAACCATGAATTCCCATTAAACCTTTGCCTTAATAATGTTCACTTTACTTAAAAGACATAATACCTGACGCTGGTGGTCCTCGGTATCCACCTTATAGTAGATACTGCTCATTCAGAATACACCTGACCCGACCATCGATCGGGGCAAAATTCTTCACGACTACCTACTCTGAACTGCGGAACAAACTCCCTAGTTCCCTAGGATCGTGCCCAAATTTAGCCCAGTTCAAAGTCTAGCTGGCAAAGTTACTGGATGTTTCGCCCCTACCTAACCTGACAAAAGCTAGCATTGGGGTGGACGAGCCCCACAGACACAGGTTAGAATTTCAGTTCACTTTCTATTTTTCACTGAGTTCACCACCAGATATTCTTGGAATTCATCTCCAGCTTCCGTTAATCCGCTATCTCGTGCTTCCACGCTAAAACATTTATTGATCGCCCCTGTAGTGGATGTACCCTAGGTGCATTTGGCACAGAGGAACGCGCCACAAATAAGGACCATGAAGCTTAGGACTGACTGAGCAGTATACCCTGTAGGGAGCAAGCATACGATGTTTGTTGCACACGTCCCGTCAACGGAAAACCACCTCCTGTGTATTTCAAAACAGCCTTCAGGACACTGCGCTCCTTGTAAGAAACACTATTACCGATGTTTACATTTTTTGTTTATCCAGCTTAACACCAACTGCAACAAATTCCATTTGGCTCTTCTCCAGGCTTGCCAATGACCACATTTGTACCGCAAACTCCCGTCGAAAGCTCCACTTCATTCCATGTGCTGGTTGCCAATTCCTATTGAGAAGCTGCTGTTTGGATTTGACGCTCCATTAGCTGGATTCGTAACCCTAATGACAAACAAAGTCACGTAAAACACCGCCTCGGGGGCTTCATTTCAGGTAAACCATTACGATTGACCAAAACAGTTGCTAACAGCACTGGAATGCCGTGCAATCCCCAAACCTCCAGGCCCCTACCGCCGCAGAACACCGTAATCTCCAATACTAAACAAGGACGACACACAGGTTATTCATGACAAGCATGTTTAAGAATTGATTCTAACTTTTCCATGTACTCGTTTACCTACCGTCACACATCACATTCTGCTCCCAGACGCATAAGTCCAGTGACCATTCCTGTAAATTCAATTGCCACTCCGTCCACACTTCTTCGTATAATTTCGTCTCGTAAACAGCTTCAGGCAGCGTTGAAGGTTTCCCGCTGTTTCACCGTCAGCATTATTTTGACTCTTGAATGTTGGTAATCACCATTCTCAACCCACCCCATTTGTTATCCACTGTGGTTTTGAATCATCTCCTTCCCGATACCACATCCATATTGGTCTTCATCTTAGCCAAATAACCCTCCTTATTTTTGAGGAACCCGGCCAGAGGACGACGCCCACCGTTGCTACTTAGCCACATTTTGAGCCTGCAATAGGCACCTTTAATGCGTTTAAACATGGATTGCCTCTCTGTGCGCGACTCATAGTCAGCCCCAGATGGCTTCTTCGAAGGATTATCCAACATTGATTTAAAAGCTGGAAAACTCGTTTTAGCTTATGACGTTGCTGGTCATGTTCATGAGAAAACAAACACACGACTGAATTTTTGTTTTTCGTGTGTCTACCATGTGTAAATGTGATATTGCCTTGTGCTTCCCTCTCGGATGTCAGGAAATATACACATTATAATCACTATTATTAGTTGACTAACCATTGAGCCATTCCCAATATGGGTTGACCAAAGTGTGAACATATTTTTTGATGGATCAATGCCCTCATCACATTCTCTGGTTTTGAAAACTTAAGCCTGTGGACCCCACTCATCCCATGTCATTTTATCCTCTTTACTGCCTTGGGGGCCGAATATGCCGTTCTTTAATCGCCAATCACCATAACGCAAAGCTGGTACTCAATTCAGACTACTCTTTCTTTTGTTTCAGATCTCCCACCTGGGCTAGACGCGCTGTTACCGGTTCCGTCCTCGAAAAATTAACCCAAAACCTGCTATATTCTCACTCCTACTAGGACGCTGCTAGCTAGATCCGGTGCTAGAGTACGTTCAAACGGAACTACACCCCTGATCGTCTTGGATATTTCAACCCAGATGGATCCTTACGAGTGGGCGAAATCACGGTCATTACCGCTGCTGGAACGGTTCGTTCACCTGTTGAACTTCCCCACCGTACTGTTGGCCAAGTTCAAAAACTGCGACAACAAAAATGACAGTACAGAGTACATTCTTGGCTGGTGTATTTAAAAATATTTTTACACAAAATTTCTTTCCGCCGGCCCAACTCTCAGCCCAGCTTATTACCGCCTCGTATAAATACAATCAGTAGTCTCGGGAGTTCCATATTCTCCGAGTAAGAGCTTCATAAAATATCCTCCCGATAGTTTGTGATAATCTTGACAGTATTCCTCAATATTCCTCTTAATCGGTCTTGTATTTTTGCTAAATGCGAGCATATTATCCACTTTGTATGGCGTTTAGCTTGGTATTCAATACTTTCCCCCCATTAACGCATTTCCACTGCTCCTAATCTCTTCAGCACAAAGTCTTCGTCCAGTACGTAACGCTGTTGCCACCTGGCGGGTTTGGCGTATCTCGGAATCCGCTATTGATCCTCGGTCATGTTTTGCGCCAGCAATACACATTTTGTGCATTTAAGCAAGGAACGTTTCGTAGTGCGCTGCCCGCAAACAGATTCAGGAAACTCTATTTGGTATAGCAAAACTGGTTTTCTAGTTTTGGTTTCTGACTGGCATAGGTGTGCTTTACACCTTATTTTGCAGCATCCGATTCTGCTTTCCAGTGTAGTTTCCGAATGACTCAAGGTTGCAATCATCCACTTAACCCCTTTCAATTCTCTAATCCGCGTTTCCTCCGCATCACCCTCGTAGAAATTTTATCTTGCTTTGAGAATACTACTTGCATAATCTAGAACTATAAATTATTATTACTATTAATATCGTCATTGTTACTATTATATCGTCAGAGTTTGAGACGGTCAAACCGGTTAACAACGTTGCATAGGATGCCGAAAACAATTTTTCACGCAGGGAAGCAGGTTTCTATGAGCTGTCCTCGGCATATTCAGTTTTTGGCCAGCCTGCATGATTTCCTTATTTCCGGTGTCCTATATCTCCACGCCACCTTTGGACTTAAAGCACAGGCTCCTCAGGTTCCTTTCTAGGTTACCCATGCCAGGCAAGAAGGCAGGCGGCTGAGAACCGAACCATTCGGTACCTAGGTATGCCTTTGTCACAGTTTCCGGAAGTTGAAATGTTTCCCATTTGCCGTTAGTATTCGGTGGTTGATAGCATTGCACAATATAATGAAAGTCAATGAAAAACACCCGCAACATGCCTCCTCGATCAGTCTCTTGGTAACTCTGTCCGTGAATCATAAAAAGTTTCAAAAAGAGTGCTTGCGCATGAAACCGTATTGAGATCTACGGCCCAGTCCAGGTTTCTCCATGTGGCCTACTATGCGGTCCCTGATGACCTTCACTATCACCTCCACTGCCACCAATTTATGGTCAACTGCAGAATGGTTTTTCCACTATCCCGATTCTCTCCCGTGCATGCTGCCCCCTATTTTGGGCAAGGTGCCAAATTCAAGCTAATAGTGGAAGAGTTTGACCAACAGCTCAGCGATCTCCAGCTCCAAAGGCCCCCACACAGTCAAATAAAATCCGGTCCCTCTTCCTTGGTGTCAGTATATCTGGAGATCCTTCTGGTTACCTTGTCCACTTTAATTGGTCTGTCCGCCATGGCAGCTCAAATCGGCTGCAAGTCCGTAACGTTGGCCTATGATATATCCTGCCGGTGTTCTGGATGTTTTCTTCTGCCATGGATGCTTTTTGCTGGTCCGCAATTATGATTATGTGCTTTTAATCAGACACGACGTATTGCACCGCCAAGGATGACCTTAGACAAGACCCGGACAATGCACTTGGAGGGGTTTCATTTGTTATTCTGAGCTATGCTTCCCCCGAGAGAAAATCGTTTCCCCTGGGTTTATGGTGGGGCGCAACGTGGCCCTAGTTGGCTTGCTGTTCGTCGGTTTTCCACTGCCACTTTGTGATAGTGTGGAGTTTCATTAGCTTATTTTCAAAGCATCTCGATGGGGCCATCCAGATTTACCTCGCTCTCTCCCGTGGGTTGCAGCCGCCTATGTCATGAAACTTGGAATTTCTCACGAAGGGTGTCGACAGCGGTTGCTATCTTGTGTATTTGGGATGTCTGACCTTGCACTTTTAAAATTCTATTCACTTTGTGTCCTCTAACGACGGAAAAAATACATGGCATCAGTTGGCACAATATCCCCTCTTGTCATAGTCATGTGTTGAAGACGGCAACATTATCCTCCGCATGTGCCCACGCTCGAACTGTGTGGTATTTATTTCCAATGTCGAAAAGATTGTGATCATGAGAGCACAGACCCACTGAATCTTCATGTCTGCCTTTTGTTTTCCATATTCTCGCTGTGCAAATTTGATCTTTCCCTGCGCAAGCCTCTCGGATTTCAAGAAATATACAGAACGTCCTACCCTCTTCATCAGAAGTACCTCCTTGGATTGTGCTTATCTCCCGGTGTTTGCAGTTGACTTTTTTAGGCGCTCACATATAAATTCCCGCGATCCCATTAGTTCTGCACAGATAGCTTGGTTCCCATTGTTTTCTGGACGCAACAGCTTTCGCTCTATTTATTAATGTTAACGTTCACCAGTTTTGCTCAACTCAGTTCATGCGCCCCAACAGCTGGGAAAACCTTGTCTTCAATTATAGACCAGGAAATTTTTTATTTCCGTCTCATTTTTACTGCGCTCTTATCGTCATATTTCACCCATATTAGCTACTCAGCCACTGAGATGCGCTTCATTGCGTTTACTTTACCCAAAATTTTGCTGTGACTAACACAGTCTTCTGGCACTTTCATGCTAATCTCAGAGGTGACCAGCATGTCAAAGCCCCAACACAGTTGCGATGATAGTCGTAAAGCCTGGGCGTTACTGTTTTGTTTATTCACCAGGTTCAGAAGTAACGATTAATTATCGGCAATGAATGAAGAATTTTTACAATTTCCTGAACCGAGCCTATTCACTGGAAACAACTCGTGTGCCGTTGCTCCGCCGTTCATGTTAAGCAAAGCAAATCTTCATGTCAGTGGCTGCCAGACTGCAGTTGGCAATTTCACCAGTTTATCCACCTAACTGTAAGGTATTTTTTATCATCATTCTGCTCAGCTTTGGTGCCCTGCAAACCTGATACAGCCGTTGTCTCAACTCTACCTCACCGGCCACCGCAAACAATTTGGTTCTAAGCACACACTAGGTTATTTAGGATCTTTATAGGGCTCATCAAGCCGATGGAATGGTCTTTGATTTTGCATCTTCGCATAGCACGGTTCTGTTCGGATAGCCATCTCCCAGGTCTCTGCAGTCACCGTCAGCATCGTTCTAGTGCAAGGCAGTAGTCCTGGTACAGTGCTGACCCCGTTACAGGAATGACGTTAGCCCTCCTGTTTGTCGTGGTATCCGTTTCTTTGTTAGCGGTGATTACAGAGGTACCGTTTGCAGCTGCCTTCTCCCAGGAGTCTGATTTTAATAGTAGTTGTTTTGTGTGCTTATCTCTGTTTTTTATTCTTGCTCAAGACAAAACCAGGTGTTTGAAAATATGTTGTACAATAAATATGAAAGAAAAAATGTCGAACGAGACATAAGAAAACACGCATATTGCTCTGGGTCTCTTGAGGGTTACAATGCAATAAGTGCTGCACTAGCTTGCTAGTCGAAAATGGAGGCCAAATAGAACGTATGACATGATTACGCAGTATTTTTTGGACTACTAATTAACGGCAGTGTGCGAGCAATTTTGCGCTTAGAAGCATCAAACGTGCTGCCTCAGGCGTAAACTTTGGCTGAGGGACATAGCAAGATGTCTAGATTTGGCCAAATCATTTAAAATTCATTGGACATCTACAAAGAATAGAAAGATCAAACTTGGATGAAGGAAATAAATACGCGACATATTAACTAGACGGAAGTTTTTCGGAATCTCTCGGGATGCCATGAGAACCTCACAAGAGTCGAATGTGACGACAATAAATGCTATCAAATTAAGGCCTTGGACATAAGTGAAATGCATTTTTACTAATGCGACGGTATATGCGTATTACGTTCTCTAAGTTACTTGCACCTTCAGCAAGCAAGTGTAAATTTAGGGCGAAATCGTATACTCATCTTTACTAAACAGAATATCCACCCCAGACTTTCACTTGAACCGGCGTGGGACAAACCTATAAAAAAGAAAAAAAATATTCCACTCTAAATTCAGCGTTTAGTTGTCTATCTGATTTGGCACCGTCACATTCGGTGCCTTGTCCGATGCCAAAGTGAGGATGTCGATGCCCTTCTCCAGTTTCCTCCAATTTCATCTTGATGCTCACCCATCGAGACTTAAAGTGATATTAAGATGCGCGTCATTTTCGCTTTTCAGCCTTTGACCTTCGTGTCACTCGATGACTGCAGCATTTCAAATGCAAATCATATGATCTGAGGCTTTATCAACCTCACCCGTAACTTTGATGACTGTGCAAAATTTATTTCGATGGAGCTGACGTCGATCAGGTTTTTGGCCAAAGCTCCATATTTTGTGCCTTTTCCTGCAGCGCGTGCTTTTCACAAGAAGACAAAACTACCGTAAATCACCGGTTAGCTCTCATCTTCATCCACCTCAAACAGACACTAACTGTTCCTGCAGCTTTAATACCCTAAGCCTGTAAACAAGAATACTGATTCAGTCAACTTCAGTAGTACATCCACTGCCATTGACAGGGCCAATGAACCTAATGGTTTCTATGGGCTCGCAGGCATGCAAAATTTCATCCGTGGTTTGCCGGATTGCCCTCTGGCCATAGTTCAACTCTCGTTATCTCCTGCCCTGCATTCTGCAACTTTCATCTTTCTAAGCTAACCGCGTTTTGCATTGGAACTTCGATTTTAGCCGCACGCAGCCAATGTCCTAACCTAGACGTGAAACAAAATTTTTCCTAAATTATTCCATACCAAGTGCAATTTTAATTAAAATACAGGCATAAAGAAGTTTCATATTTACGGTCACAAACACCCAGGCCCAGTAGCTTAGAATACTAGTGAGAAATATGAAGACAAACGGGTGAGGTCCCAATCAGTTTATCGAAGGCGCGCAGAAATGACAAACTTTGGAGCACACTGGGACATGCAGGAAAGACAAAAATGTGGCTTGCGCGGCAGCTATTTTACCAAAACAGATGCGCAAAACGTCCATGGGGTGACGTTCTTAGCAAATCCTTACACCGTAGACTAAAACGGCTCCATTAGACATTTTCGTCCGTCATCATCTGGCGTCTGTCAGGGACTTCTGGGTATCCATCTAGGCGGTGGGTGAACCAAATCTTACCAATAGAGGCAATTGTTTTACAAAACACTTCTGACCTACGCCATCGCCACATCACATGAGGGCATCCGTAAACTTCACCAATACTATTTGGGAGACCGGCTTTTTCGAGCTTCATGGTGTTCTGCTTCGAAGCGTCTTCAGGCCTTCCCAATATTTAAACCGACGAAGGTGGCTTTTAGTGGAATCAGATGATTCGGCGCCATTTCCTGAGTTAAATACGTCTGGGCGGAGGGATGCAGCAAGTGAAAGCACTCTTAGTTTGACTTTCCCACCAGGAGTGATCAAAGTAACAATCACAGTTGGGGCAAATCTTCTAGGATTCAACCGGTCCTCGGATTTGCTGCCATTTCTTAGCCATACGTATCCCCAAAACAAGCAATTCCAATGGGTATTCGCAAAGATTATGCTCTAACGCCCCCTTGGTTGGCGCCCCTAAGCACAGTAACCTTTCTCTTTCGAATAATTCCAAGCTATACGCTTCTTGGGAAACAACCCAGACCTAGTCACTCCAAAACAATGCCCATCAGCTGGCACAAACAAAATAAAATCACTGGAGAAAAATTTATTGAAACAAGGGATTTCTCACGACGGCTGCAGTTAAACTGCCTTGTTCACATCCCAAAACAGTATTCTGGCACCTTTCTGGGTGGACAGGAACTCCAAACCATGAGGACCTCTAATAAATTAGAAATTTAGGAGAAGCTGAAAAAGAGAGGAAACCCACATCCCTTAACATAATATTTTTATTATCTATCGCAACGCTTGTCTGGATAAACCTGTGGATATAGAGGAAGCTTTAAACTCATATTTCTTGGCTTTGCTGACCAGCGGCAACAAACCTTCTTCTCATAATTCTGTCTTATCTAACCCTAAACATCTGACTAGGAACATCCTCCGTCTCTTTGAAATCTCTACTTGTAATGCTAATAAGGGGATCTCTCGCCGGCGACGCTCAGAGGCCGTGATTCTGCTGCACTCAGATTTGGAAGCCCTGATATTCCTATTCTTTTTCAAACTTGCACGGGTTGAACTTCAACTGGAAGAATTGAACGTTCGAATTCCACAAACTGTTTCTTCGACCCTACAGCAGCTGCAGACCAACCTGAACGTGCAGTTAGCCAGTCCCATCGGTTCATCTTCCGCGCTGGTTCCACCTCAAGGTTGAGTAATATTCCTGTCTCTTGCGAATTACTTACACCTCTGCAGCTTTAGCAATTTCCACACCCTCAATAGTTACCTGTATACCATCCTCAGTGGCGCTTCCGTTCACCTCTCACAGAGAACAACAGATCACGAGCCGTGCTCTTTGATCTAGTCTTCCAATGCATACGGAATACAACCATTGGTCCAGGACCTTCTCCTGATTGCCATCAGTACATTCGTTCGGTGAATTTATTTTACGGAAAGACCCATACTCACCACCTCGTTTTTGGCCGAAACTCTGTATTTCCTTCCTCCAGTTGTTTCACAGTTATGATTAGTTTCTTTCTGTCATGTTGTGTTGACGCACATTCTTTTTACTTCCAGTTCGTGTTTTTCTTTGCCGTTTCCGTTTTGTGCCGCTCCACTTCGTGATTGACCATGGATTTTCCCTGGTGTTTCCCGACATGCTCAGTGCTTGGCCGTTTGACCTCGATTTCTTGCGCAAGTTTATTTTGCACTTGTTTTTCTCCAAAGAATGATTGAATGCTGTCCACTTTTCCACTGCCATTGGGCCATTGGTATTTGCCAAATACTTCTCAGTTTTGCTCCCACATATCACCTGTCGTCAGCCACCCGGTAGCGCTAAGTGGTTTTTTTGCGAAATTGTTTTCATTGAAAGCATGTTGCGTGTTTGTTTCCACAGATTTATTTGCACTTGCGAATAACTGTCTTTCTCATGCATGATCACTTTCAAATGGATTCAAGAAGCTCCTTTGTGGGACATTCGTTAGCACGAACTGTCCATCTGGATGCCCTCTGTTTCACAATGGTCGCTCATTTCGTGGGTTTGCATGCGTGTAAACTGATGCAGATCGAATCAGCAACCCTCCATCTCTATCGATCAACACTTCGGAAAGTGCTCATTACGTGCGTTTGCGCGTACTATCAGTGAATTACAGCTTGAAGATCAAAGATGATCTGCACTGCTTTTGAACTTATTTGAAATGTCCATGAAATGCAGTTGTTATCAATCTAGCTTGGGCAATTCTGTAATCACGCTAATCTAAAACAGGGCATCCCGGTTGGGCCAAGTGCACTGCCGACTGAAAACATCAAAAAATACTGTCTAGAATCACGGGGATGTTGATCGGGGAAAACTAACGAATCACCCAATCAGCAACAACCACATTAACAAAGGCCAGCATGGCTTTTAAAAAATCAGCTACGCGCAGCATACGCGGCGGAATTCCTGGATATCTTTTACCACGTCTCCGAATGATGACCAACAATGATCGTAGTTTTTATGGGCATGTCTAAGGACCTAGATCGTGTCACGTTCACAAATGCTATCAAAAGTCAATTCTCCATCCACAATCATCCCACTGCCGGCCAGTATCTCACCTGACCCAACTTAGCCTGACAACGGTTGACAACAACGTCGATGCAAACCCCGGTCCATAATCCGTGGGGTACTAGAAGGCGGTGTTCCAGGCTCCTAATTTTGCTGATGCACTTAAGTGGCCTGCTTCCCATAATTCGACGGTGGACTTCCTCCCCCCTTGCCGAAGACGTAAAATTTCTCTACATTTCTGACCCCAGCGCTTTCGCTTCCACGCCGCGGGAAAAGCTCTGCACTTGCATTCATTCATTTTTTGCGGAATAGCTTGGCCATTAAAGTTTTTAACCGAGAACAGATGCATCCCCTCAAACTATTCAACTCCCTCAGTCTCAGAAAACAGCCGATCCCCAATAAGGCTAAGGTGCGTGACTTGGGGCAATATTGTTTCCCTACCTTCAACTTTTTCGAGCGCACTTGCACATAAGCTGTCAGGCCCCGTAAGCTTAATGGACTGATACATAGAACATCTCTTCTACGGAGGGGGGCAAGCCGGGCATCCACAAGACCAATGTTGGTTCAGTACTAGAATATGATGCTATTGTGCACTGTTATACGCGCACGTGTGGCAGAGTAACTGCTGAAAACCTGCAAAGATCCCTTACCAAGCAGCTACCAGAAAACAGTCAGAAAGCAAGCAACCGGTTTAGGTGCATCTTGTTGAAAATGCAGACTAAAGTCAGTAAAATAAATGAAAAAGAGACTTAAGTCGTCAGTCACGTGGGGAATTTCCGTTGTTTATAGAGTCTGCCAAGACCGTGCGCTCACTAAGAAGTGGCAGTCACAACGTCTCCGTTCCGCTATCCATGATAAAACGCGATTCAACTTCTTCCCCATCAAACGTGGACTTATGTAGAATAAGCTTCCACCTAGAACATCAACCAATAAAATCCCATCATCTTTCAAAAACGGTTAGATGACATCATCAACATCTCCCGGACTGTACTAAAAAGTGTCCATCGCAGCTCACTGGACCGAGCGTTCAAACTTGGTTTGGGATTCCGAGCGATAGCACGACGTTTTTCTACGTTCTGTTGCTGACATTGGCAGCATTTTCAAGGACTCCTTTTCCTTTTTCGCGTGTAATTGAGAGTCGACATGTCGTATCCGCATTTGCTGTTTTTCACCATAATACCCCAAATTTACCACTAAACCGGCAGTAACCAAGCCATCCTGATCCTACTCCCTAGCGTCATCTGTTTTCTTTATTGTACTTCCTAGCATATGTGATTATTCCGGCCTCTTTGTGATTTGGTGTGCTACCACAAACCTTGCTTCTCTTCCGCATACTGGGCCCGGAGTGCCAACTAGTTATAGTATCCTTCCTAATTCCATATCGTATCCCCGGACATTATCCTGAGAGTTTTGACAAAGTTCGTGCAGGCACTTGCGCCATTGACTCTGATCCTCTTCACATGCAATTTCATCAACCTCAGATTTCTGCCCCCGATAGTTTCCCCTGGTTGTACAAACTCCATTAGTTCCACTGACCTGCTTGATGCGATAGTCAAGACTTCGAAGCCTCTGTGCCCTCCAAACCCGGATTTACACAGTCCCTATTCCAATCTCATAACCTACGATTTCACTCAGCCCAACTCTAGCCCTTTTATCTGTTAACAGGGAAGAGTTATTGTGAAAAATTTGGCTGTTTGCCTTGGATCTCCAAACCTGCCACCCGTTTTCGGCTGCACCGGGCATTTCGCAACGAATAGTAAACCCGGCTGATGGATGGTGCTTAGCCTCACCCTCATCGTCAGGTCGTTTTACATCCTCATCGCAGCTTTTAATAACGGCCACCATACCAAGAAACGGTAACACAGTGGTATTTGTTCCGCGGGTGGGAATTGATGGGATCAACCACATTCTATTAGCGGCACGGCTTCCAGGTTAACTCTCCTATTTTCTTACAGGTTGTCCGCACACTTGCGTTTGCAAGCCGATACCCCGTTCCAGTATTTCCTGCTGATGAGATCGTCTCAAAGGCTGTCATCGTCCAAGAGGACTCTGCTTATATATGGTATCCTGACTCGTTTCATCAACAAGGTTTTGGCGTTAAAATACATTAAAACTACCTATTGACAGAGAAATTGCGTTCTTCTCAGAACTGCTATGGTTCACACATCAATTCCCCCACAGCGACCTCCGTAATCCAATTCGAAAACCGGCACAAAACAGGATTCGCTGGTTTACAAATCATGCACTTGCACACTGCATTTTTTCTCACCAGCTGTTAACCACTGTGGGTAAACCCGTTTTGTAGCTTTGCTGTGCGTTTCAGTCAAAATGCGGCAAAGCAAATAACGAATGATGACATGATTTTATTGAACGTTCCATCAAACTACAATTTCCCATGCACTGTGCTGTGAAATCCGTCCCTCACGTTATTTTATCCTGTATGTCGCTAACGGCTTATCTGTCGTGCTTCCACAACTTCCGCTATTTTCTTTGCGTTCACTGCTACTCCAGCTTAAATTCGGGACCTCGCGCAAAAATTACTTTTGGGTCTTTCCAGAAGCCAGCTCCGTGGAAATAATTTAACCTTCCGTCTTTGAATGGCTTCCAACCAGGCAAGCCGGACCCTGGGCTCCCGCACTATGTTTACTGAGCCCGATTCCAAATGATGATCTACTACAGTCCAAAGTTATTTATAATTCATTCGTCAATTTTTCCACTGTCCTCATAACCAAAACTTGAACCCGCTACTGTTCATACACCCGGCACCAAAAAACAGAATGCTGAAGCCGCCGGTACAGGCCGGCTGACTTTGAAATCGAAGGTCCTGCACCATCGGGTGCCATTAAGTACGATTGCCCACTTTCAGTCTATAAAAGGAGTTAATTATTTTGGTTTTATTTATTTAATTTTTCAAAAAGTTGTTTGTGTCTATCAACTGGACGAACATTTCTGCCTGTTGATATCACTGAATATTTTTACTGGGAAACCGTCATGCTTCTCGACAAGCTTCGAGAAGTACGTCGTGACTATTATTATTATATCGGTATTATTAATGAAAATGTATAGCGACGAACGGTGACTGAATGACATCACATTCAGCCGAACAGCCAAATAACCGGTTATTGACTTACGTCTGATCTAGTTGGTTGATGCAAGAGATACCGCCGTCCAAGCTCCCATGATGCGATGTGACTGGCGCGAGTTTCGCCAGTGGGTCAGCCTTTGCACGACTCATTCGTACACACGGCGATGAAGTCTTTGAGGTGCTCCCGGAACGCAAATGGCGATCAATGAAGAATGACATTAAAACTTGACGTTACCTGAACCTAGGTTTTATGACTTGTACGACTAAGATTGCTTACATGGAACTGGATACAGCAGCGGCTCCGTGATTGAAAATAAATATGACAATTTTCTCTCCATGGTTTTCCATAGCCGCCGCATGTGAGATCGTTAGCGGAAAGCCCGATAGCGTTCGAAAAACCTCTGCAAATGCATTCTCAGGGATGCATCACCTTTGATCACCTGAGAGCAAATCAATAATAAACAGAACTTCTCTTATCCCTCCACAACTATTAGACGTAATGCTGGTATGTACTTCCAATTATTTACAGGTATAAAAGTTTCAAATTTATTTGGCACAGGCAACAACTGGGGATATGATGGCAGATGACTTTTAATTATGACCCAGGAAAGCTTCAAGCCGGTCGGCTCCGTCAAGGATCACTGTGGATGGGAAATTGTCCCTATGGTTTCGCAGCTGGCCATCTCGGTCGGTTTCGCCAGCGGTGTTCATCCTGTCACTGTCCCGTAGTTACAACAAACTGAGGAGGAGAAGTTATCTGCGGGGTTGAGTTAATGTTCAATGAAAAGCAACGAATTTCGAATAATATATCATATGTTCATTCAGAATAATCCGTTGCTTGTATCAGCCGCCCATTCGCAGCAGCGCTTGTCAGCTCTCCCGTTTGTGTATAATTAATATAACGAAGTTGAGCGGAAGAAGGAGAATAACTCGGCATCCATTGTCAAGCCCAAGGTAGCGCTAGTTTGTTTGTTTGAATGCCTCACGTATCAGCTAGCGCGTCACTCTCAAGCGGTCGCGTTGCTCTACCCGGGACATGTCTGGCGGTTTACCGGTGTTGGATTTAACGGAGGATGACCTGAGGTTGATGCTGGTAGCAGGTGTGTTTCTGGGCGAAATGACGCTAAATTACCAAATGTCGGGTTATGTGTACGGTCGCAGTAAAGAAGGAAATCATATCATCAGGCTGAACAAAACGTGGGAAAAGATTCTACTGGCTGCTCGTGCGATAGCTGCAATTGATAACCCTCAGGATGTTTGTGCTATCGGTTGCAAGCCTTCAACGCAGCGAGCTGTGTTGAAGTTCGCCCACTACACGCACACGAGTGCGATCGCCGGACGGTTCACCCCTGGTGCTTTTACAAATCAGAAACAAGTAAATTCCGTTTTATTTATTTTGTAGTCGTGTTTCCGTGAACCTCGAATTCTGGTTGTTAGTGATCCAAGGAGTGACCATCAACCTGTAAACGAGGCCAGCTGCGTGAATATTCCAGTCATTGCCCTATGTACAACTGATACACCCATCAACCGAGTCGATATTGTTATCCCTTGCAACAACAAGGTAGGCTTGGTAAACATGTATCGTTATGCTCCAGTCGTCTCACTCGGTTGCGGTGGTTTGGTGGCTTTTAGCCAGGGAAGTCCGTCGTATGCGCGGGGATGACATACGGTCACAGCCTTGGAACGTTATGGTTGATCTGTTTCTTTACCGCGATCCAGCTGAGGAAGAGCAAGAAGTACCAGAAGAGGCGGACGAGGCAGTGATGCAACCTGCTTTAGGAGGTTGGTTTGTTGTTATTTATGGCCAGATTACACTTCCCTAAGCTTTCCAAAGTTCTAACTTTAATCGGACCCCATAGAACTGCAGTTTCCTCTTCGTACTTAGCTCATTATTGCCGGACGGTTTCTAAGCTATACCCAATAGGCAATAGTCTTGAGGTCTTGAAATAATACGCGGGTTTGTGGGCAATAACTTTTCCCGTGAGTGTCCTCATGTTCCTATCTTGCCATTTTGTCTGCTTCTGCTTGCTAGGTGCTGAGCTGGACAATGCGGACAATTGGGTTGCCGATCCTTCAATGCCTGTTGGCGGACTGGGCGAAATGGGAATCCCCGCGACTGGATTTGGCGCAACTGATGTGGTCCAAACTGGTGGTTGGAGCAACCTGGATGCTGACCCAATGGCCAGGTGGTGAAGCAACAAATAGAACATATAACGGACTGGGTGTTTTTGCTCAAGTAACAGTACACGTCGAGGTACTGTGGGGTAGTGGCATATCGTTGTCGGATAATTAGAACCATGTTGTGGCCAGGATAACGGCCCTCTGTTGGTAGTTATCATACCTCTTATCCAACCTGTCTCCTCTGTCTCCAACCCAATCTGTTTGCCCCTTCTGCCTACACAGTATCTCCATTGATGACACGCCCGATACTCAACACGTTTTATTTTCAAGTAGTGTAGTAAGTAGTAGTAGTTCACATCTTCTCAAGCCTCGTCAGCCTCTGAATTTCGTTTCATTCAATGTGCGCACTTTAATGCAGACTGCCCAACGAACGTGTTTGGCTCTAACAGTAGACTCACGTTCGATTAATGTCTGCTGCATCAGTCAGACGAATTCAGAATTCGAGTGGAGTAATTCAACTAGTTCGGCTTAATGTATTCGCACTTCAGGAGACGAAGTAACTCAAGCTGTTTGTCAACGCGATGTAGGACTAGTCTTAAGTGAGAAGGCTGCAGCAGCCCTTCTAGACTAGATCCCAATCAACAGTCGCTTGTGCGCCACGAGACTGCAGGAATCAGTCGGCGTCCGAAAGGATAGTGGTGTTAGGCACAGTTTATTTGTTATCTCGGTATACGCCCCAGCAGACTGCAGCACTGAAATGAAGCGGCGGGTTCTACAATGACCTCGTCACTCTTGTTTAGAAAAGCAATGGCTCTGACATTGTAGTTGTAGCAGGTGATTTTAATGCACAAGTTGGAGAACTGAGTACGTCGGAGTTCTGTCTAGTTGAGCGATACGCCTTGCCTGCTTCGCGAATGGGGAGAGACCTCTGCAGTTCTGTGCAGACAATGGTTTATTCTTACCCAGTACGAATTTCCGACACAGTTCGCGTCGCACTACGACGTGGCACTCTAACTCGACAGGTACTTTGAGCCAGATTGACCATATCGCAGTTAGCTGCCGTTGGCGCGGTTCTGTCAAGAACTGTAGATCGCACTGGGCCATGTACGTCGAATCGGGCCATGCGTCAGTTTTAATGTGACTCTTTCTGTTGCTGAATGGCCATCGACGCAGACAAAAAACCCGATTAGCTATCGAACGTTTATCTGATTCGGCTGTTCTCAACAGCTAGAAACAGAAACTATCCGAGGGGCTAAGAACTGCGATAAGCAGCAACGTGGAGGCGCAGTGGGTTCAAATCAAACAAGCGATGCATTTAACAGCAGATATCGCCTGTGGTCGTAGACGCTCTTTCTCAGAAGAGTCGCTGGGCCTAAGGGAGCATAAACGCAAGCTGCCTAACTGCATGGAAGTGAATAAGATGCGTCGACAGTTGCAGCATCAGTAGACCATAAGCCTTATAAATGACCGCGAAAGCTTGTGGGTTAAGGTGGCCGAAGAAGTGGAAGTGGCGTCTGCTTCAGGTAACAGTCTGAGACTGTTTAAGCTTATGCGCGACAGCGGTGGGCGGCGGACTTCGGTTGGTGAAGTCGTGTGCAATAGGACTGGAGAGCTCATCCATGGTAAACAGGAAAAACTGGACCGTTGGGCAGAACATTTCAAGGATCAGTTTAACTGGCAGTACGCTATCGTATCTAGTCCGACGCCTGGAGCTGCTAATCCTTGGGAGGTGTCACTTGATCTCCCAACGGAAGTGGAAGTGGAGTCGAATATTCGGCTTATGAAGAGGGGAGAAGCTGCCGGTCCCGACTACCTTCCCGCAGTTCTTTTCAAATCGGGTGGAGAAGTGCTGATGAAATCACTTGCCTCCTTGCTTCGTGATATTTGGAACGAGGAGCGTATCCCGCTATCGTGGGGTGAGTTACTGATTATACCCATCTTCAAGAAGGGTACATGGAGTGATTGCGGCAATCATCGTGGGATTAGTTTAATTCCGATAGTTACTAAGGTGTTAGCTTCGATAATGCTGCGCCGTTTGACACCGATTCACGAGAGTAATATCCACAAACAACAGGCCGGATTTCGTTCAGCTCGAGGTTGCGTCGACCAGATATTCAGTATTCGACAGATACTCGAAACGTGCCGCGCGCACCGCCGCCATACGTTGGTGGTCTTTTTCGGCTTGAAAAGTGCTTCCGACTCCGTGGATCGACCAGCACTACTCAGTGCTCTCCACCGGAAGGGTATGCCAACGAAGTTTGTGAACCTGTCGCGAGCATTCTACTCGCATACCTACAGTCGCGTGAGGGTATATGGTGAACTGTCACGTTGATTCGAAACGACTAGTGGCGTTGGACAAGGGTGTCCCATCTCTCCATTCTTGTTCAACTTCGTCATGGATGAGGTGATGGAAGATGCTTTAGAAGATCTCCGGGATGCAGGAGTCGAACTGGGAAGTGGAGGGAAGCTGTGTGATCGAGATTACGCAGACGACGTCGTGTGCTTGGTCGAGTCTGCGGACCATGCACAACGGGCACTAGATAGACTGTCGAGATCGGTTGCTCGGTTTGGCATGTGCTTTGCACCTTCAAAGTGCAAAGTGCTGTTACAGGACTGGATGGCAGCAGCGTCGAGCTTGATACTGGATGGAGCAGAACTAACGACTGTGGACCGTTTCACCTACCTTGGTAGCTGCATGTCCAACGAAGGTAAATATGCGTATATCCAAGGCTGGTGCAGCTTACGCTGGATTGAAGCATTTGTGGCATCGGCCTGATATTTTGCTGAAGTTGAAAGGTCGTGTGTACTGTGCTGCAGTGCGTTCAGTTCTGTTGTACGTTTGCAAGACGTGGAGTATGCGTGTGGGCGATGTTCGTCCGTTGGAGGGTTCGACCATTGATGTCCGCCTAGTATGGCCAGGATTGGATAGAGTGACCGGGTGAGTAATATTGAGGTTAGGAATCTGGTATTGGGTGCCACTTCTGAGAATAGCTTGTTTCAGCGTATGAAACCTAATATACTACGCTGTTCGGGTCACGTTGCGTATGTCAAACGCTCGTCTGCCATATAGAGCCCTCTTTTGTTTCCTTCCAAGGAATGGAAGATACCATATGGAGGACAATAGAGAATGTGGCAACGTGGGATGAAAAAATGTACAGCAAACTTTGGTAAAGTAGGTGTCTTACGCCTTCGTAGTTGGGGTCCGAAACACTCCTCGACTAGATGATTGGAGACACTGAAGGATATGGCAGTGAACCGTGAACAGTTGCGATCGTGTTGTCATTTTGTATAGAATCAGAATGATTGAGTGTGTTCGTGCCGTTGGGCTGTGTTCTGTGTGTTGGCTGTAGCAGGGTCTTTTCGTTTCCCCTCTTTGTAGGCCCACTCCCTATTCCACTCGGATATTCACTCTTTTTATAGAAACTCGTAACTCTGGGGAAAGGCAGCGGTCATTGAGGCTTGCCTAGCTGTTTAACGCTAAACGATGATGATGAGTTATCGTGCCGGTTAATTTGGGTTCGAATTCATGAGAGTTTCGAAGACATCCCCTCGATATGCCAGCTTCCGAATAAATCCATCAGTCTAGACTCATTTGGCATTGCTTGGATGAGTTTGTTTTGGGCTGGACGTTACTGCATCCATGTCGGAATATCAGGATCAGATATGTGTATTGGGAAAGGGAAGGTTTATTTGGCCAACCCAGAATACCTTTTCGTTCTTCCGCACATCGACATAGTTTAAACTATTCAGTAGTCTAAGTTTTCGGTCAGCGAACAGGTGTAGTTAGGACTATTGAAATTGAGGGTCATATGGGGTACCTAATGTTGTCGCCTCATCGGGCGCGATGAACGGAGTGTAACCAATACGGGAATTTTGACAATGAGCTGCAGTGTGGAATCTCATTGTCAGGTACTTTTATGGTTCATGTTAGTAGTTCTCAACGCTTATTGGCAAGGGGTTGGCCAGTTGTCTTAGCAGGTATCTGGATCCTGTCCTCATTTCACCGCGGTTTTCGTTGCTTTCCACTTTGCGTCACAATGCAAGGTCGCATTCGAAGGCCTCGGGAGGCGCTTTATTTTTCAACAATTCTCGTTCGTGTGTAGCTTTTAAAAGCACTCGGATAATTCGTGTTTTCTGACCTCGCCTAGCGTACTCTCATGCCTCCCAGGTTGCGCATATTTCAGTCCAGCTGTCGTGCACCTGCGGGTGCCATTTGAGGCCACCGCGCACGAAATCTGGAACCTGCGCACCCGTAATATCGGTCTTCTTTCATGCGTATAGTAGTGCTGTTCATTCCAGTGACTTTGGGCCCCTAACTTCAAAGTTTGCTGGACAGCATTTTGTACTGGGCTATCGATGTCTGAAGCATTACTCAGGTTTGTGGTCGTTGTGCACACGCTGACGAGGTGCTTTACCGTACGTAGGCGATGGTTGTCGTTCTGTGGCAGTAGTAATCACTCCAAAATACCGCCGATCGCATGACCAATCGTTCTGCGTGGCAGGAACAAGCGTCCATATGTCCGCTTAGCGCTTACATCATCGTGCCGTTTTTCATCGTACCTGATAAGGCTGTAAAAAGTGACTGATGCTTTGGTGTACAATTATTTGATGGTCATGAAAGCCAGTGCGCAAAATCGTAAAGGTGCTTCAGGTTTGCGATGGGACTGAATCCTCAAGTGATGTGACGGTTCCGGTCCCCACATAATCTGACGAGTTACTCAGCATGAATGACTTACCTCATCCCGAAGATTCAGCCATACCTGAAAGCCAATGAGCAAAAGTCGGATAAAGTAGCCTCCGGGTTGCGTTCATTCGAGGTTACAAACTCGGTCGGAAGAATTGAGTAGAACAACAGGTGATCCCAAAAAGTGGCTTTCATTCTCAGCTACAATGCGGACAGGTTCTTGCTAAAACCAAAAGCTTTGCTGAGAATCCTGATTGTCCTTTTGCTTACCATCTGTACCCTAGGCAGTACTAACGCATTATTTCAATGAATTGAACAAATGCGACGAGTCCCATATAGAGTTGGTCGTCGCGCAGGGTGGTGAAGGCCGTGCTGTCCGTTGCCTCAAAGGGAGTGGGTAACAACTATTATTTTACTCACTTGTCGTGACGGATTGTCGCCTCATTTTCCTGTTAATGAGACTTTTCGGTTGATGGCTCCCATTATGGTTCCCAAAGGAAAACTCCCACGGTGTGGGTAGGCGCTTGATGTCGCTCGCCGAAGCGCCCTCGGGGCCTTACCAACCTTGATCTTCCGATGCGGTGACCACAAAAAAACGGCGGCTGGGTGGATATCTGACGGTGACACCAGTGGATGGTCTGAAAATGGTTTGCACGCAGTGCTTGAGCTTGGTTTCTCACTCATGGATCTCGATGTATAGGTGGTAAAATGGCGATGAAGAATGAAAACTAGGATGCGGTGCGAACATTTTTTCTTCCGTCCACTGGTTTCACTCTTCGCCATGATTCCGATGGCACATTATCTGCACTCAGATTTGTGCGGAATGTACAGTAGATAAGTGCTCACTTCATATGGCTGCGTTCAATGTCCGCGTGCTGAAGCAGATTGGGCAATATGTTTCCCCAGGTAGGATTTTTCGGAACTTAAAACAAGTTTGGTTTGTCTCCGAGGTGCGCATTTCTGTAGTCACCCTTTGCGGCCCAGGTACAATCTAATTTTGTCGCTTCATCCTTTTATCATTGATTCGATTTAAAGTACCGGTGGTCATGTCGGCGTTGGGATTGTTCTGAGTCTGCGAACTGAATGTGAACTGTTAGCATTCATTTGTGAGGAGTTCGGTTGGATGGTTCTAAGTGCAGCTAACAGTCGGCTGAAACGTCCTTGTCTGCTTGTCGTGTCTCTATGTATTCATTGATTGCGACCCTCCTGCGGCAAAGGATACGTTCTGCCAGAACTTGCCCGGCCATTTCGATGTGTGCGTTCAACGCACACTGCGGTCATTTTCGGTGATTTTATCGCCCAGCTTGGCTACTTTGCGGCTACGAACGGCACATCGGAAAATGATTTTCTGTCCCTGCCGATCGGATCGACAACAGTGATCGTTTCATCCAAGTTTGTTCTAGTTGTGGGCTGCTTCTGGCTATAAAAACTGAAAGCGGTTCACCGGGAGCCTCCCGCCTTTACAGCTTTAGGCTCAGATTGATCTCATTGTCATCAGTCGCCGGTGGCCTGGGTCAGTCGAGGATTGGCAGTGATTTTGTCCCACGATCATAGGCTCAACTCATGCGTTGGTCCCTGTGTCGCGAACTACCTGAGCAGCTGATTGTCGAGGGTAATCGCCAATTTTATTTGCGTCTAGAGGTTTCGGCCCCTCCAGCAAGGAAATGGATCCAAGGGAACATTGGGGCAGATTAAGAAAGCCCTATACACGGGGTAACTGTTATGCAGGACTCCGGACCTTCTGTGCCTCAGTAGCAATGGATATCTTCGACTTGCTTTGTTTGGTGCCCGCAGGTTTGTCCTTGCAGATCACACATAATCAGAGGCGTAATTCCCTAAGACGTCTGCTCACCGGGCGGCTGGTAAATGTCTGGGAGCAGTGATGGATGAGAAAGTGTAGGAACATGGGAGAGGCAGAAATCGGAACCCCATGAAAAATTACGTGCACACGGAGGCCGAGCATTGGTCTGCTCTTCCGACGGCATACCGACTCATTCATGGTCACCGACTGGGGCGTCAGGCAGAACACTAGGGAGCAATTTTACTGTCCCGCGGACGGCCTTATGCCTGCAAACGATCCAGTGCAGGCATATACCACTCTCTCATTCGAAGTGAAAGTAGGTGAGTTTCCTGGAAAGCACTAAGGCGGTTGGGCCAAGTGGGCTGTCGCCGTCTTTCTTCAAAGGCGGTGGCAAAGTGTTGGCATCGGAGTTAAAAAAACTAAGACCAGTGTGGGTAAGGGCTTATGTGAATCGCTATTTATACCAATTTACAGGTGATGGATTCTCAAGTGAAATTCAAAGAAGGGTTTATCTGGTAAGCACTCACACTTGCCGTGGGTATTATCCTCTGCCGATTATCTGTAACCCGCGACGGGTGCACGCGTGAGGGTCGAGACGTTTCCCGACTCGATCTGGGTTGTGTTTTTGAACATATACACACGTTTCGGGTATACTGTATTTCTGTCTTCTTTGGTACGCAAGCGGCGTGCGGTCTAAATGATTGTGTACTCCCATTGAAAGTTGTATCAGCGAAATTCATTTCACTTAATCATTCTGTGCTGACAGCTGAAACCGAGTTCCTGCTTACAGCGATCTTTCCCTTGAGTTCACCGCTAGCATTAGTATTTGTCATTTAACTTTCTTTCCAGTTTTGGCGGCAGCCCTATTCTCATGTGAGAACAGGAGTATTGATATTTGTCCAAACAGGAACGTGTCTTAAATGTGTGGGCGATGTTGTTCTTTAGAGTTAAGACCCAAGTAAGTCACTGATTTTCCCTGGTCGTCCGAACGACTGTGAAGTTACTTTTGAGATGCGTTTTGCACTTTCGAAGTGTAAAAAGCTGTTGGAGGACTGAATGGGCTCTTGCAGGAAAAGAATTGGATGAACCAGGCTTCATTATTTTAGTAGTTACTCAACCGATGGTCATATATCGGATGAAGCGCATGCAAATGACTCCTTTAGGATTCGCCAGTTTGCGGTGTCGACGTGACATCCGACTATCGATCAGGTTGAGAGTATACAAGGAAGTAGTCAGGTCGGTATTATTCTGCATCTCAAAAACATGGCCCTTGAGAGCAGAAGATGTACGCAGACTTTTAGTGTTTGAACATCGCTGTCTTCGTAGTATTGGTGGAATATGGTTAGAAGGTTCTGTGAGCAACTCAGGTCAGGCATAAACTACTGGGTTTTAGAGTTCAGTCTTTAAAATATGCACTGAATCAGAATAGGTTAAGGTGGCTGGGACATGTTTTGCGCATCTTAACAGAGTGGCTGCCTCATTTTACGCTGTCCCTTGAAACCATTAGTGTTTGGAGGGTGGGTCGACGGAGCCAGCCGATGACGTTGCAAAACTGGTTCGAAAGCCTTAACATGTAGGTGCAATTACACTATCTGGTTGGTGTCTCCCGAGATACACCCACGCGATGTTTGAAGACACTGGATGATATAACACTGCCATATTCGAAATCTTTTCTCGTCCGTATAAGTCCTCAAGTTCTCACCTACCAATTGGCTTTTTACTGTCATTCTGTTTTGGGTATATGGTGCTGTGAGGCAGCAATCAAAACCAGGACATTTTGGCGCAAAGTTGATGGCTGAAAGAACCGTACCGAACTAAAATGAATGTTATGGCAACTCCGTAAGTATCGTGGGTTCCGAAAAACTGCTGTTTTCTGAATTGGTGATTTGATCTCCACACCATCGTCTCTAGGTGTAACCAAGCTCATGAGGTAATGCTGTTACTTGACTACTTGTAACTGATCATAAATGATGAGTGCCGGCTTTGGTTCCTACCGGCTTTCTAGAAGTGCATTGCAATTTAAGGATGCAAAGCAAGTAGCGCACCAACCCCATCGCTGGTCAGTCCAATGCGTGTTGGACTATCTGCGCATCATCGCTAAACGGAATGGTGTTTTCTGCTTTCGCTAAATAAAAAAACGCTACTGGAAGCGGTTTTATCTAGAATATTATTTGTGACAGTTGGAAAAAATGCCCATAAGGACAATTATTGTCATACTCCACTAGCGCGGTGAAGGACGGCGAAAACTAGCCATGGCCTTTGACTCGATATAGTATGTGGCGGTAAATCTCTTCGAGAGGCAACTGATACTCGTTTTCTCAACTGACGGCATAATGCTCACCTGCCGATGAGATTTGAGAGTGCTCGGGTGTGTAAGAAATCAGTGGCCGTTAGCATTTTGAGAGCATAACGGTTCTGTAACAGCTGACGGGGATACTGATTTCATTGGCCTATCCACAAGTATGAAAGTCAGCATTCTGCTTGCGAGTTTGCTGTTCCCGTCTGTTGTGCGACCTGCGAAGGGCGGCGGACGCAAAGAGCCTTGGCGCTTTTGGGATTGAGTTGATGATCCTATTATTAACCCAGTCCATGCTCGACCTCTTCTTAAAAGCTGGCAAATGATTGATTTCCTCTACAAAGAATGGATTTACTTGGACTTCTAAACTTTCGGGTAAGATCCTTGGAATTCCCCAGTAAGCAAATAGTCACCATCCTTAAACATATCTAAGGAAAATTCGTCAAGATAAGCCGTTTTGTAGAATCCTATGGATTTGATTTCCTGTATTTTTCGTCTCAAGATGGATCTGTGGGAACGGATCACGGGGTATATGAAAAGACAGCTTTGTGAAAGGGGTTAGCAGGCTGGCTAGACTACTTCAGAGTACTCAGCGCGCAAGATATCGGTGCTGACTGTGGATAACCGTTTCGCTGGATTGAAGTGAAACAGCTTGGGGAAATTCCCCATGGTGCCTGCGTTATCTATCTCTAATGTACGATGAGATCACCAAATCCCGTTATCCCTACCTAAGTTTGCTTTATGTTCATGTTTCGCTATGCTCGCTACCAACCTGGATGGACTGTCATGTGTCAAAGAGACGTTGAGGCTCATCAAAAACCCGGGGTTTATGTACACTAGAAGTTAGGTCATAACTCGCCAATTGAGCAGAATGCAGAGCATTTTTTGGTAAGGGATCAGTGCTTATTGCTGGTATTGGACGAGGGAATTTTCTTGCTTTCCAATTAGCTGATTGCGGGAACTCGCTAGGATAGCCAGATCAAGGGGCATATTGGAGTTCGGCCGGTTTTTTATCACGCGTTTCGAACGTCCACAGAAGAACGCAGGAAGCCTCCAGGGTCGAAGAGCATGTTCCAGGCAGCCCTACCATTGGGTGCTAGTGGTGATGCGGTCGATCTGGGTTCGTTGCTGGCTCGAACAGGGAGGACGACAGGTGGTGCGCCGGTAGTTGGATCGTCTGACGTTCGTACTAGAGATAATCGGTCGAGGGTCTGAACGTAGGGCCAACAACCGTTCGTCGTTTTTCGAACGATTGGAATCGAGCCCAACAGACCCTCGCAAATGCACCTTGTTCGATGATAATCGCCCTACTCTAGAATTCATGTATCCTGCTAAAATCATAATGTCATCTCGTCCTACTATGCGCAGGCGATCGTGTGCATTTTGGTAGAAAACGTCCTTGACTGAGTCGAGGCTGCAATCTGTGAACGCGTTTTGGGACGGTAAACAAACAGTGCATGTTGGGGGGGGGGCGACAGTTGCTTATAATTCACAAACGCCACCCTGCGCATCACCGGCTATCGACTGGAATCCAGTCAACAACATGACCGCAGGGTCATCACAACGGAACAGTTGAAACTTCGCCGAAGATCTGCATTGGAACGTTAGTCTAATGACATTTGAAGCCTTGAATGCAAGTCATTTGGGTGCAACGCAAGACGATAACAAGGGTCTCCACTGTACGCGTACGGAATAGCATGGTTAGTGCAGTGGGTCGTAAAATTCAATTTTTGTGATAGGTTTATTTTCCAAATAGTTCGTCATACAGTATCAGCGTCTGACTGACCTTTAAAAATCGGTGCAGTTGTTTTATGCTTGTTAGAAATCATCAACGGTGCGCATCCGTCGCGTCGACCTGGGACGCTAACTCGAGACGATTAGTTGAGTCGAATGCCTTATCCATTACGCTCAACGAATTACCGAACATCAACACTACATGCTGTCATGTACATGTCCGTTTGCGTCTTCCAAAAAATTTTAACGCAGACAGGATCCGGGCATCTTATTTCAGTTGCCGTTCTAGCCTTACCGTCATATCTACAAGCATGTGCCTTTTCGTGAGAAAAGCATGTCAGAAAAAGCTTCCATATTCAGACACTGATTTCTTGTCAGCACTTGCGAAACGTGGGTTACAAAGTCGATTAGAAATGTCCCATTAATAAGTCTAAACCCAACAAGGCCAAATAGCCGGTGACTGCTTCATGATTTATCTACTGAGATGGTATTGTGAAACGCAGCGGTGGTTTTCGGTTCGAGTCAAAGAAGTTTCCAGAGATGAGTAGATCTTGGGTCTGACCAGTATAATTTGGTGGTTGATGATGCTCAGATAAAAGTGCCCGGTAGAAGACGTATCGAAATGGCCGATGATTGCGTAATCTAAAACAAAAGAAGTTCTAAAGTGATCCTCAAAAACGTCTTTGACGTTTATGCAAAATAAAAGACATAAGGAAGGTGATCGAAGTTTCCGACAAACGTGTAAGCTGTCAGCTGGAAGTGATATAATAGACTGGAAAAGACGGTCACAAAATGGATTAGTGTCTGAAATCGTGCGGCGGGAGGCTGTTTGCACTAGTGACAACAATAAAGGAAAACCGAAGAATTTATGGTGATGGGTTTTAAGTACCCAATGCCGTTCCAAGAACAACTGAAAAATATTTCTTGCCTCATCAAGTGGGATACTAATAAGAAGTGACCATACGTTTGAGTTTCTTTTGTTCACGATTCTGCCTAAAATGGAAGAAATAGTTTAGATGAACAATTGAGTCTTTCAGTATCATTTAGGCATGATTTCTGAAAGCCTAGGATTCGAAATTCCTTCAGTTGTGGGAAGTGGAATAAGTCCCGGAATTTCTCAAACAAGGAGCGGATGGTTTTGCTGAAGATCGTGGGTACATTCATTTTGCTGCGAATTGTGCCCCCAACAGCAATTTGCTAATCGAGTCCCATTTCCATGTGTTCAGTTTGTAAGGGGCAGATCTTTTCCTGAAGATCTGTCCGTGCCAGAATGTTTTCCAGTTTGTAAATCTGAACCTTATCATGAGTTGCATGGTATTTTGGTGCTATTCACGCATAATTCGATAACGAGTTCCATGAATTGCAGGATGCGGTGAAGGGAAAATTTGGAGTGTAACTCTTCAAGCGCTGATGACCTCGAAGCCGCGAGAATAATATGCTGTATTGATGGAGATAGTTTGTATTGGCTTTCCGATTTCACTAGTTTATCTTTTAACCAGTTTTCATTACTAGCAAATGAGGGTTAGGTGTTAGTTATCTTAAGCACTTTGTTTTCAGGGCCTCCTGTTGGTAATATCAAGAAAAGAAGTCCGCAAGATACAACTTCGGTCCCGGTTTGACTGGAGTTTTTGGAAAATACGTTCTCTAGGTGGAAACAGGCTTGATGTGAGGGTGTCCTAACGGCTGAAAGCGTACCGGTTCCGCGATGAAGAACGCACATCCATGATTTGCCAATCCGAATATAGGTGCGAAGTTATCTGTGCCAGGTAAACAAGAAAGTACTCACGTATTCAGATTCTTGAACATATCGCCAATTGGGTTCAGTACTTTGAACTACCACGATCGGTGAAATGATGCAAAATCGTGACCGTTAAAAGCTGAATGCCTGCTAATGATGAGACTCTAAAGTAACAGGAAAACTGCATTTCGCATCATTTACAAGACGGTAAATGCGAAACTGCCTGGGATGGCCAAAACAGCGGCAATTAAACGGTTGAAGCCACCGTTGTGCAGTCAGAAAGACCTTTATATGATGTGTTTAGCAAATTGCTGCAGACATCTTAGTAATCTTGTTTCCATTTTTCACTACACAGACCTAATATTGTTCAACTAGAGGCTGAATCTGCGCTACTGATCTTGTATAGGATCGAAACTGGCTCCGTGAGTCATCAACTAATCGTTCTTCCTTCGCCGGCATGGTGCAGCACCTGCAAATGGTATCCTTATCGAGATTCTTTGCAATTCAAGGTCTATGTGATCTTACTTTGTCGCTATTGGATTGACTTCCGTAGTAGATCACTCCGATATATATATATATATATATCGTACGCAACGGTAAGTAAATCACAATGGGTTGCGCTCTGGCCAGAAATCTATCATTCGAATCACAGATATGATCGTTCGTTTTTCTGTGTAGATTAGCCACTGCGAAGCATTTAATTGACGGGACTAGAAACTCAAAGTGTTTAAATGAATTGACAGAGTAGTACAGGGTCCGGAAGCCTACAGGGCTTTAATAACCACGCAACCGATTGTACGGTTTGCTTACCGTTGTGTACGATTGAGGACCAACCTTAACATCATATGACAACCTGCAACCAGCTATTTCAACCGAAGATTTCTCTTGAGTTAATCGGCTTCCTCTGGCTGGTCGAAGTCGGAGTTCCGAAGAATACCTAAATGTCAGCAGGTTTGTTTTTCCGAGACACTTACAAGTGAAATCAACCAACTTTGGGCTGACAGCAAAATTGTAACTAAAGGTTGTTGAAATAGTCTATTCACTTATTGGTAAGTATCGGTAAGTATTTATGTCCAAGTGCCGTCCGAAACTACGAGAAGTCTCTAGAAGAAGAAGAACGAGATGTAACTCATTTTCTGTTTCGTTGTCTGCGTGGTCCCCAAAGCTAGATATGACGGAAGAACAAAATGGTGAAAATTTCTGGTTGTCATAAAAATGGAAGTTGTCCTTATACGATGCTGGAGTGGAATGTGAAATACTAGCCAGTGGACTTGGACGCAATATAACGACGGATCAATTTATATTACGGTTTTGTCATTTGGACGATGTTATTCTTCCTGAATTCATGGTTTCCATATGGAGCTTTTCGTAGTGACATAAGTTGACACAGCTTGCTCTAACCGGATCCACTTATTTACTGATAATTTGTTAGCTAAGAGAATCTCCGTCTGTGTGGCTGATTTTTTCATGTGCTGCACTAGCGGCGGTAACAGTGACAGGAAGTAATGCGCAGTTTAAGCGGTTTTCTACTGATCTGGAGAGCAAAGCAGATTTTGAGTTCTTTGCTGACGATTTTTCATTAAATCATGTGACTGGCCAACTTTATACGACTGTGACCAAGCATGTTACACCTCGGATCGAATCCACCATGTTCACTGGGATGAGTTGAGTGGAGTTGCAACCAAATTATTCTAGACAATTCATGCAGCACCGTGATTTTGACTTTTCTGTTGAATTACATCAAAGTAGACAGTGCGTTGTACCTGTTAATTAGTTTAAAATGAGAATAATCCACGAAAACGTAAGTAAACGGAAAGGAATGGAAGAAAGTATATGGGAAAAAGAGTTGGTGGTCCCTTGGAGACTATTTGCCTTCTACTTTTGTTCCCGCGCAGGAAGGAATTGGATACATGTGCACGAGTTCTGTGGAGAATTTTTGTGAGTATCCATCAGTAGCAAAACTTTTTCCAACCCGTGCGATGAGGCCACATCGTGGGGGGTTTTTCCAAGAGCTTCTCGTGCGTTTGTTTTCACTCCGAGTCTTAACAAGACATGAATAAGTGGTAGATAAGCGATACGGCATGCAATATGTAACGGAGTCCAGTGGTCTGATTCCGTCACGGCGTTCAAGTCGGCCCCACATATTTTCAACGCCAGCACGCAGTCGATATTTCTATACAAGCAGGCAGTGTGAATGGGCAGAAATCCCGACGAGTTATACTCATCGTCAAAATTATAGTCAAGTCGGCCTAACAACATGACCACATCACTCCGTGCGTGCTGACAAGCCACATGAGCAACAAAATCGCCTGCATCATTTTGCCAGTGACATATGTCGGGAAATTTTGTCAGTCGTCTGGCAATTATTTCCATGTCCCCTTTAACGATTAGCTCCGTAAAATCATATTCATCTTCTGGGTTTTTAATTCGCATGCTTATTGTATATCTATGCCTTTATTGTCGGTCATTGGGTTTCGCAAGCGTCTGGATCACGTGCCTTGATACGCGGTGTCAGTTTAAAATCTTATCGATAAATACTTTCGCCCATATGTAACTTCATTTTGGTGAGGTTCATTCTCGCCTTAATTTATCCTGTCTGTACACTTGATGTTCCGTTTACCGACTATCTTACACTTTTTACAGGTAATTGAAGTTTGTACTTACCTTCTTCATTTCCGAGATAGGACTAAATGTTCGCTCCATGTTATGTTTTCCGCTCTACCCCAAGGATGTGGGACGGTAATTCATTTTATCTCCACAGCTAGAGGTTGCAGTTAGCTTGGAAGTGCTTCATCCCTAGATGACCTAGACAAGAGACGGGAAGTCTCGCGTAAATCTGGTTCTTCTTCTGAGGACAAATGGTCGGACCACGTGTCTTGCAAGAAGCCGTCTAGTTTTCTTCGTGGGGGTAGAGTCATTCCTTTTCCACCATATCTATTGGAAGCTAGTGGAAGTATTGCTGAAGGTACTCTCCAAAGCTCTTTATATTTGTAATAGCGTGCTGCAAGCAATCCGCTTGGAATTCAATAAAGTGCTCTGACGAAATGGGATGACAGAGGCGAAATGCTCCCTTATACGATAGTGCAAAGCAAAAGAGTCGATAATCAACCCTCCAAAACAATTCCAGTTTGATCTCCAGTGCAGTTTAGAAATGCTAGTGGACTGACAATTAAAAAATAGATTCAAAGAAATTTAGATGATGGACGTGAGGTTGAAGCAAGAACAATGACAAAATACAGGATACGGTGAGGCAACCGAAAACGTAAACTGACTTATAAGAAATGGACAGCTTTGATCGGCAACTCGTCGGGTCGGGTGGCTTGAATTTCAGATTGTTGAATTAACGTTGTCGCGACGAAACTTCTGAGGGAATATGCCCAAATTTATATCTCAGAGAAGCCAACAGCCAGCTAAGAATGATGATCTGAGAGAGCCGGGAAACCGCTTATAGGACAATGAAATAAAGTCAATTACATTTGCCTATACCTTCGACAGTAATTTCAATTTTGTCTTTAACATGGAACATCTTGTCGAATAAGGCACAGGGGAATATTAGTACGAGGTTTTGTAAAATAGCATCAATTCAACCCCGGTAACTAGTTGTGAATAGTAGGAATAGGTCGACGTCTAAAGATTGGAATGGGTCCTATAACGTCTTGTAGCCGGGGGCACGCGACCACCCACTGAACCTCGAGATTCGATACTATGGTTGACAAAATCCGTCAAAAGAATGTCAGCTGGGCATAAAATAGGATTACTGATTATCACTCTGCGGCAGAATACTTAAAAGTTGTTTCAAAAACCAGAAAAAATAACGACTGATTGCCGAGGTTAAGTAGGAAGAGAAAGACAATTAGCGATTTTAGTTTTTGTTCAAAATCATATGGTTTGTGATTTAAAAAGAAATATACTATTAGATATGCGATGTCCGTCTCAGGTTGCATGGAGAATTACACTCAAATGATTGAAATAAAAAAAAACGGTGGATCAAGATTCACAATTCTGTGTAACAGTCTGCAAGAGAGGGCGAGTGAAATGCATCCTGTTGGTGTAGGCGGATTCAATTACATACCTGGTTGGACAAAGGGCTTTTATGAATTCCCCAGTGGCTGTAGAAGAGAGAGTCAGAAGTAGCACTACCAAGGGCAATATTGTTAGCAAATTTAAATATTTCGTGGAGAAAAAAATCCGAAAGCTTACTAAAATATATCGGAAATGTCAAAAAGGGTGAAACAAAACGCCCCGGATTGGGCCAAAGGATTGCGCTTATATGGCAAATTAATGCATAACAAATGAGCTGATGTTCGGGCCATAAATCTGAGCTCACCGGTTATGTAGACGCCCGGCTAGCGATGGTTAAATCGGGTGATGACGTTCCATCTCAACATGAAGGTCGCTGGTTTGAGTCCTCTCACTCTCGCTAGAATTCCGCACTTTCTGAAAACAATTTATTTGTCCTATCGTTAAAGAAGGTTGAAGCGACCTGTTGGCGGCCGCGTCTGATCGTGCAGATTGTTTTACCAAAATACTTGTACAACTTATAAACGGAATTAAGCGTTTCGGAATTTGTTTGCCGTTTGTTGCCACAGGCTTGCGAATATTGTTTGCCCGTGTGTAAAAATATCTGTTGCTTTCTGGAAATTGGAAAATACAATTTTGACTGCTCTGCCCGCGGAAGGTTAAATTCCTAGTTCTCTCGACACTAGGTGGTGACTCTTCCGCTTTTGGTTTAGCGCGTGACGACCGAAACTCCTTCTCAGTAGACGTGTTTTCTAAGTGAATATCATTTTCTGAATTTCGAGGAAGCGTTGGAACCCTAGGCTTGTTGGTTGTTGCGTTTTACTTCGCATACGGTAAAAATTGGCATCCGTCTTCGGTCGCTTAAAGAAACAAGATATGGTATTAAAAAAACACCATAAAGAAGCAATGTCAACATCGCGAAAGGATTCAGTGCATTAGCAATGTGCGCTGCATTCATTTTCCAGTAATGAGTCGAAATTTATAGTGTGCTATAAAATCCAACAGATTAATCTTAGTCTTTATGGGCGAGATATGCAGGAATAAGATTGACATGGAATAATGAACAAAAGCATTGCAGCGCCCAATTAGAATGCAATATATCGTTTGTAGTGTTAAACAATAAAGCACTATTTGCAATAGAGTAATGAATGCTGCAGCATGCGCCTCATAGAACGAACAAAGTGGGAATCACCCATGCTTGCCAGCTGCTGAGGCGGTGTTTGAGTGGTCAAACTCAAGTGGCGATCAGCGTCGTTTGTTCGCCCAAAAGGAATCACCTCCTGTTTATGGTCACNGGCCGCGTCTGATCGTGCAGATTGTTTTACCAAAATACTTGTACAACTTATAAACGGAATTAAGCGTTTCGGAATTTGTTTGCCGTTTGTTGCCACAGGCTTGCGAATATTGTTTGCCCGTGTGTAAAAATATCTGTTGCTTTCTGGAAATTGGAAAATACAATTTTGACTGCTCTGCCCGCGGAAGGTTAAATTCCTAGTTCTCTCGACACTAGGTGGTGACTCTTCCGCTTTTGGTTTAGCGCGTGACGACCGAAACTCCTTCTCAGTAGACGTGTTTTCTAAGTGAATATCATTTTCTGAATTTCGAGGAAGCGTTGGAACCCTAGGCTTGTTGGTTGTTGCGTTTTACTTCGCATACGGTAAAAATTGGCATCCGTCTTCGGTCGCTTAAAGAAACAAGATATGGTAAGAGACAGGAAATAAGTTTAAAAAAACACCATAAAGAAGCAATGTCAACATCGCGAAAGGATTCAGTGCATTAGCAATGTGCGCTGCATTCATTTTCCAGTAATGAGTCGAAATTTATAGTGTGCTATAAAATCCAACAGATTAATCTTAGTCTTTATGGGCGAGATATGCAGGAATAAGATTGACATGGAATAATGAACAAAAGCATTGCAGCGCCCAATTAGAATGCAATATATCGTTTGTAGTGTTAAACAATAAAGCACTATTTGCAATAGAGTAATGAATGCTGCAGCATGCGCCTCATAGAACGAACAAAGTGGGAATCACCCATGCTTGCCAGCTGCTGAGGCGGTGTTTGAGTGGTCAAACTCAAGTGGCGATCAGCGTCGTTTGTTCGCCCAAAAGGAATCACCTCCTGTTTATGGTCACTGTTATAAAAAATAAATTATGCACACCGCAAAATCAGTGCTTCATCTGCATTGCGTATGCAGCTTTACAGAGTGTATACATGAGTTAGGGCGATTTTATTATAACAATATCAATAAATGCTTTTTATGACAGAAATTTGCAGCACAAAAGTGATTGGGTATCTGATAGATTTTTGTCAAAGTCGTTCATGGATGACCCAGTTGTGGAAAATTTATGGCTCACTGCCTTCTGAAGCCATACTAGGAGGTTCTCAAATGCTGGATGGCGCAGCTATCTTACCGCTCTGTTCATGTAAGTGAAGGAGCCGAATTTGGATTAGATATGTATTGATGCTTCCGTTGGTTATATAGGTTGACGGTTATCTGTGACCAGAGTTACTGATTGTCCATCATAGTGAGTTCGGCCAATGGTTGAATCCGATCCTTTCCGAATAGTTCGCTAACATTTTCGCTTTTTTAAGAAAGTCTAATGTGTATTCTCAACATGGGTGTATTGAGTCAAATATCCCCCGCTGTGTTAAGTGTCAGCTTTTCTCCGCAAATGGAAGTTTATGTCCCATCATGATACATAGCCGCTCTGCGAGGCTGGGCTAAACGCTTTAGTTCGAGATTTTAGTTTTCTCTCTTAAGCCTTCGGAACTCTTTTAGCGAAGAAATGCTCATCACACCAAACGACCTTGTGTTCGGTTGTACGACTCGCCTCCCCGGAGAGCTGGTGGCTCTATCTAGACCCATGCACTTCACTTATGTTAACTATGCAAAACGTCTCGCACAGCACATGCGAATGCTTCATGCCAGTCCACGAAGGGATCAATGATCTTCGGAGTGCATTCCAGCCACATTGAATACTTCGACCCACGTTTTCATCCGTGTTGACGATATTCGAGCACCAGTGCAAACACCGTATGCCGGCCCGTTTCGCGTAATCAAAAGCAGTCCTAAAACGCTCGCTTTGGACCTCGCCGGTCGACGCGACACCATGTCTATCAGTCGCATCTAACCTGCCACTGAGGATTGACAAGCGGACTTATCTCCTGAGTCTCACCATCCCGGCCGAGTCCAGCCAATACCAGCACTGCCCGTGGAGACTCCTGGTGGAAATAGAAACACCGCCTCACCCATTGCACCGGAAATACCGGATATGCCAAGCAATCATTGCGGCCGCAAGATAAGGCAGCCCTTTCGTTGTTACGACTTCCTTGCTGTTTTCGTATCAACTTATTGAATACTGATCCATTTGTAATAAAATAACAGTACCTAGCAGGAAAACATGTTTTTCGCGATATTTTATGCGCCGATGTAGATGTAGCTCCCATTTTGAACCAGCAAGGGCAGCGCCGATCGCTGTTAGGTACCGACCACCAAGTCGAACATCCACCGAAGCTCACAAGCACCGTTTCCACAAGCTTTTGTTCTGCTTTACTCTCTCTCAGAAGAACCCCTGGGACCGAAGCGGCTCCACTGACTCCAGCACGGCAACCATAGTTCCTACGGTCGACGTCATTTACGTACCAGAGGACGAAGGGAACCGGGGATCAGACACTCGTCTTCAGCTTCGCCTGGCAAAGATTCTGGACGAGGGTGAGACCCGTGAGTGTGGGACGCGGTCAGATCCACCGTTCTGACCGGCGCACATTGGGCGGGCAGCCCGGTTGCAGCGGTGTGCGAGCGCAGCTAGGCCGGGAAATCACACCTGCATTCCCCTCCAAACGGCGTTTTTCAGGTTGGGTGCCGGCGCACGGTCAGCTCCCAACAACTAACAACCATGGGACCACCAAAACAGCCACCCATTTTTTTCATTGGCGATCGATGCCAAGGCCCAAAGATATCCTCCAGTTTCTGGCTTGTTCCGTATGATCCCAATCGAAGCCCTTCTCCGGCGGCCTTTAAGGAGGAGGCCCCTATAGCGGAACATGGA
The DNA here is from genome assembly GCA_008360955.1 of Fasciolopsis buskii. NCBI lineage: Eukaryota > Metazoa > Platyhelminthes > Trematoda > Plagiorchiida > Fasciolidae > Fasciolopsis > Fasciolopsis buskii. The sequence goes on from LUCM01010509.1 coordinate 171,609, forward strand.
TTTGTTCCTCCGAATAGCTTGTTTTATCGAACGTTGACCGCTCAGCGCGGTTGTCATTTGCACGTTGCTCACGCATGCTCCGCTAACAGACTTCTGTAAAATCAACTTAACCTTCCACAGCTTCCGACTGCCTTTTCTTTGTACCGATCGAGTGTCTGAGTTATCAGTGTTGCAATCGTACAGAGCTGCGTAAGTGTGACTAGGAAGCGATCACAGTGGTTAAAGGCAAGCAAACGTAATACGAGATCCGCAATAAGACAATCGGCCTTTCAGCCGTTGAAATGAAATTTATGACCCAGAAACCGACTACTCATCTATTCCAGATGTGGAGTTTTCCACTGACATCAATGTTGCCCTGTTTCACCAAAGTGGGAGATAACGAATGCCAATAGATTTAAGCAACATCTATTAAGCTCATCTGAATGGCTAAGGAAAGCTATAACCAACCATCCGATTGGTTGACCCTCGATATAAGAATGCTCTAATTCTTCGGCCGGTTGCTTTTAGCTGCTCAGATATTTCAGAAAGCCTTGACGATACACGCAAATACCAGATTTGCTAAACCGATGTACATTGTTATTTCACTAATAAAGGAAGCAAAAGATAATAGAACTAAAAACTTTTCATTGAACACTGCATGGCACACGAAAAGCTTTGGGAAAACCAAAAATACAAGCTAACATGTTTTCATATTTTTCTTTAGAAGCGCACTGGGCATACCCAAGTAACTATGACCAGGCGGTCAGGCGAATGCGTCTGTGGTGATTGTAAATAAACATTGAATAAGATTCCTTGACTGTATCATGAACTTCCCGACGCGATACCCGAAACACCCTGTACGATAATTCATTTTCCAGTTCTTAAGAGTTCAAAGTGCAACCCCTGCTAAAAACTGTGCATGGTTTCATACCCTGTATGTGTAAATGCAAAAGCTGTAACAATGCTTTGGTTATTCCGATCGGTTGTTTCGTGTCCGCTGGTCGCATGTGATTGAGGTCACACCCTTATTAGCCAATGAAATTTCAAGTACCTACTTGCACCAGTAAACAATGCATACGCACACAGCAGCTGTCATGCGATTTCTCTTCACTTTATGCACTAATACACATCACGGAGGCTGACATCAAGTAAAACGTCGTCAGAAATGTCACCCCTTCTTGGAAGGGGGACTGTGGTGAGTGTTAGGTTAAGGGATGACAACCGGAGGAGTATCTCCTAGTGGATACTGCGATCGGTAACGATGCACTTATGATTAATAGAAGTAAAAATGGAAGTTTTGCATCAATGAGTAGAGATCAACGCCCATCATTACGACTGAAGGCGCTGTGCATTAGTGAATACGGCTTCCTTCGAAATTCATTTTTAGTTAACATTGACATACCAACATCGTGAATTGTGACTGGAAATACGTTCTTATGAATATTGTTGAAACTCAAGTTCTCCGTCGATGAAGATAATGAGAAAGACAGTTTTAGCAAGGCAAACAAATTCAACTCGATACAGAAATTGGAAGCAATCTTTCGGTACCCACTGTCTCCAGTAATGTAGTCTACCACTTCGTAATCTTGAATTTAGACTTTCCAATAGTTAGGGTATGCATTACGCTGCGGAGAAAGATGATGAGTAACGGAATTTAGGAAAATTTCACGAAGGATATAGTGATGTACTGTTGTCACAGGAAAAATCCAATAAACACTGTATACTTTTAACGGAAATTGTAATTTGTAGACTAATGCATTGCCGTTAATAATTTCACTTACTTGCAATTGGTTTACCAACGGTTCCCGAACCGGTTTGTCCCAGTCTAGCATCCGATTGCGGTAGTTAACACTCAAAACGTAAGCACAGATCCGAATGCGTATGGCGTGCCATTGAAATCATGGCAAAGGATGATGATAGGCGAAAACGAAGAGAAAAACAAACAAGGTTTTGTGTTCGTAACACATGGTAGTTCTTCTATTCCCCAACGCCACATCATCAGGCATTCATCGGTATCCATGAGTGCTCTGTGGGTTTGTTACAAACCGGTTGGCCAAACCGAAGTAAACGGTTGGCTTTTGACCAAATGGTCCAACCTACCAGGCAGCGGGATGATCTGAGGATCAGGTAACCCATCCTTCACTGCCGACGTCGGTGCACCCGTGCCCTTGGTTGTTTGGAATCAGGGTTCAGCCAACTCCCCTGTGCTGATTATCAATGCTCGTTCAACCCAGTGGAGGGAACCGGATGTTCGCCTTCGTCTTGTCATTTTACTAGGAACTGCCACGAGAGGGCAGTGTACAGGACATCTTCAGCAGAGTCTATTTGAGACGCCCGTCACTTTTCGGGATGCATTCAAGATGAGTAGCCAACTCAGATTCTGAACACCCACCCGACCACGCTGAAGCATTTGACGCTGCTTAGGTTACTCCTGTAATAAAAGCTGGAGCTGATCCGCAACTGGATGAGACACGGAAATTTTAGTCGTTCTAGTTCCTTGGCGTAGAAAAGTTGGTGTTTCCATGAAGATCATTTTGAATGTAAAAAATTTGTTTGATTATTGCTTAGCATTTCAACCGACAATGATTTTCTGCACGATGTGAATGCGACGGTAAACGATGCTAGCTCCCCTGTTTCAGGAATGACCGGCCCACAACGGACCTGATAAATGACATCGAAGGGAAATTTCCCAGCAGATGTCCTAAAAGCAATTTACTGTCGTAATACACGGACTTTATGTTTCTTGCGACTTTGTGGGACGATAATGAACAATTCGAGTTGCAATGTTTTTGATCTAGTCTTAATAAGTGGTGCGCTGTTGTTAAGACAAATGCATGTTTCGTATAGTTTACGCGTGGTATCCGTCACGCAATGACCATGGGTGGTAAGCGAAATGGAAAAGTGGGTAAGTAGACAAGTTTCCGTTAGATCGGCTTTGGCTTAACGTTATACTCTTGTTTCAAGGTCTGTTATCAAAATAACTGTCGAAATACTGGTTTAAGGATGGTCGTATGTCACTTTTGTACGTTTATCTATCTGGCAACTTCTTGGTACTATCGTCCAGTCGTTCACAGAGTAATGGACAACCGGCAACCGTATTTCCGTCAGTGCGTACGCTGAAAGGAATAACATAATCCATATAAGATCCTTCCAAATTCGTAGATTATCGCTTATGTTGTGTAAAAGCCATTGGAACTAAATTACATCCTCATTTTATTGAGTAAACCGGTACCAACGGAAAAATTTGTCGACGGTAAAATGCAGGCAGTCATTTGTACGACCATATCCGAATTAAGCATTGTAACAATGTATGGCATACCTAGGATTTACGACAACTTTATTGTAATTAGCACTAAGTTCGTTTGATATGAGCCGGCGGTAACTGCAATTCCGTTCATCTAGGGATATTGTGTGCGGAAGCATGTGCTGTGAAGCAAACGATGCCACATTCATCTTTCTAACACGTTAATCGTATGGACTGAATTTCCTCTGCTTTTGATTCTCACAGGATAACTGAGTAGACATTCTCGGGTACAGTAGTGTGACTCGTATCTATTCAGAAAGGCTGGGATGAAGGGACTTAGATAATCATCATACGCAAATGTTGCACCGTTCTATAGTTTGGCTCTGACAGGAGGAATTGAAAAAGCCTGCATGCGTATAGCTTCAATTTTGCAGTTAAACAGAAATTGCCACGAATGGATGTTCACAATTGAATGCTGTAAAACAGTGGGACACGAATTTCAGTGAGGTCTATAAGAACACGGGTGGCATTATGCACCTATGTATTACGTCATGAATACTGGGACTAAAATGGTGAGATACGGTATTAAATTACACTTTGCGGCGCGTGTTCCAGCAGCTCATTTTTAGTCCAGTGAAATTTATTCGTTCTGTTATATTCGGATCATACTCTGCTTAATTAGCCTGTGAGTAATAAGATGTGTTTGCGTCAAATAAATTATTTTCCCAGTTTTTGTGGTATCACAGGAAAGCAAACTTCATACTCTCAAGCATATACAAGTTTACGCAAGTGTAAAATGGCAAAATCATTTATTTATGGATCAGAAGCCCCAGTACATCTAGAAGACATCCGGAATGGCACGAAGAACGCTTCTTCTTTCGGATTCGGAACCAGCAGTTGATTAAGTCTCTCGGTCAACAGAACAGAGAAATCTCGAGTTCACGACCAGATGCAAACATTATAGATTGTATATATCGTGATGCCGAAGTAGCATCGATACAACAATACTCCCGAAAAGAAACCACGGCAGTGCAATGCCGAGTGGTTCTGACTATTTGAATGAGAAAAATATCGAAAAGTGTAACACGGGCGAAAACGTAAAGATCTAGTGTACGATAAAACAAATGCGACCGAGGAAATGTCACAGAACTGATATCAAGTGTCAAAGCAGATCTTGCAGAAAATGACTTCTGATAATAGTCGATTTTCTCCGGAAGATCGATGCTACCACAGACTCTTATTCTTAATCTTGCCGACAGTTCATTTTATCGCAGATATGGTGATAATTTTTGTTTGATCTTGTGTCTGTTTTTTATTGTGGTAATTCCAGTCATGTTGTTACCAATTCCGCTTCAGATTTTGATGGTCCGAATAAAGAACCCACCCCAGCAGAACTGGCCCGAATATCCGAGAGGCCGTCTAACCAAGCCCTAGACATTCTTAGGGCATTCAGACGATAAGAGTAGTTTTCGGTGCGACCTCAATCGTTTATCCTGCGCCTTCGCATGCGCACTCGCCTAAGTCCTTCACCGAACTTCGCTCGCTATTAGGATCGCCCCAGCACCATTCACGTTTTATTCCAAACGTTTCTAGCAGGGCCTAGTCACTATTTGCTCTGCGCTCTATACGGACCTCTTGGAACGCTTTACACGAACGTGCACTCCCGAGTCTGCAGAATTATCTCTCTACAAACACTTTCACCTCCAATGTTTCTTAAATTTTATCAGCCTACTGGAATGAAATGATCATTGGCAATTTATATTCAGTTCTTCAGAATGCGAACACTCCCAAACACAACGTGGTGCTCTGCCTGCATAACAAGCAGTTACTCCCTAATTCACATGCCTACTTGATACATATTTCACACTTGTGACTGATCATGAAGCTCTCGAATCCGTATGATCCACACACTCAGTTAGAGAAGTCCTCAGCGGTTATGGTTCAGGTGTGGTATATCACAACAGGAATATCGCAACAGGGTAACGCTACCTCAGTTCTTCATGTGAATCATTCTTCCCGCTCAGCTGTTTAATGAACCTCCTAGCGCCTGTTTATTAGCACGAATCCTTCCTGTAAACTAGTCATACTTAAAATTCTAGGGTCCTGCTTTATTCCTTTTGATGATCTCATTTCCTTTCATTGATAGCCTAGGACGACTGCAGCCGCATTAAGTTGATTCAGGTTGTGCTTTTCTTGAATAACTTTGTTGTACTTCCCCCATTAATGGCGTTTACGGAGTTATGGCAATGCATTAGGAAGTTGTCGACATTTCCATCTAGATATTCTTCACAGGTGTAAACATTGACGGACTTCGTGGAGCACTTCATTGTATACGCAAAGTTTTCAAATAAGCTATTAGGTTGATAGAATTACGGAGCTGTTAACGCATGGCGACGACCTACCGATTTTCCACAGTTGTCTATCTTTTGAGCAGTAAAGTGACTCTCGCCGTCCTTGGACAGCTCAAATGGCACCCGGTCACGACTTAAAACCTCGCGAAGTGCGGCAGTTGTGAAATATGAATTGTATGTCGTGGGTAAGCGTTCTCTGGCATGTGGATCACGAATCCGTGACTACCTAGGCGTAATATTTATTCAAGGGGGATTTACAGTATTCGGTATGAGAACATCGTCAGGCCTCACAAATTACAGATCAAGTGGTCAATTCAGAAGGCTCACGTTGAAGTTTCTGTGCGCAGTCGTTGACACCTTTAGCAACTTGCCGCACATGACTGCCTGGTTCTGGCCAGCATAATGTTAATCCAGCCAAGAATAGCATTTTCTCCACGCAAAGATGAATGGAATACTGGTATACATGGACAACAAATGGGAAAGAGGGTGACTCAATAAGACTGTTAGTGAAACGTAACAACTTGTCAATGGATGCGAAACGGCCATTCGTGCTTTTCTAAGATTCAGAAACTTGCTGTCTGATGTCATTATGAATATTATGACGTTAAGAACACAACATTGTTTGAAGATGTATTTCGCCCAATTTCTACCGTGGGTGGTATTTTTTAAGGACAGTTTTACAAAAAAAATACTTTCAATCTCCAGGGTAAACCGCAGATGGTCGAAGAAATTTTGCCAGCACTGGGAAGAGCATTGTAGAACCTTACGGAAGAAAACGCCAATCAAGCTAGACTGAGGATATCCATTATTTCTAAGAACCAACAGCTGATTGCCCGAATAATCACGATGGAAGCAATGCAAACACTGACGAACCTAAAAGAGGACCGATCAATCCACATTACAAGAGCGGCCAAAGGGAGTTTTAGTTATTCTAAGCAGACTGGATTACAACTCAAGAGTCGTCGAGCACCTACGGGATGAACCGCATGGAAGAATGGAGAAAAAGAAAGTGGGTGCCTCATTGAACAACTCAAAGGCCCATGGAAACAGGTGCCTGTTGGGCTTGGAAAACTCTGTGATTCTTACTAATGCCAAACACAGCAGACATGAGAGATTTTATGGCCTACCAAAGGTCCACAAACCGGATGTACCCATTCGTTCAGCTGTAGACTGCATTTCTTGTGGAACGTACAAACTGGGAAAATACTACAGTGGATTATTAAAACCCTATCAGAAGATAGACGTAAGTTATATCAGTTGGTGCATTCGAATTTGCGCATATACTGAACGAATTTAGACTAGAAAACGATGGAGCTGCTGTTAGTTTTGATGTGATCTCCTTATAAACGAGTTCACCCATTAAAGACAATGTGCACTGGTTACATTCATTGTTAATATCTGACGCCTCCTTGGAAGAACGGAATGTACTAGCTCTGTCAGAAATTATCAGAAGTATAGGACTTTGCTTCACTTCAACATATTTCACTTTCAAACGTGAGTTGTACAAATAGGCGGATGGTATGGCCATGGGATCGTTCATATACCCCGTTGTAGAAGAAATTTTTCTAAACTCGGCTGAATCAAAAGCTTGAAGGATTTATATTTTCGCCCCACTTTTGTACAAACGGTGCGCCAATGATAAATTTAGAATCATCAAATCAGCACAAAAGGATGGCTTTTTCCGGCTCTTAATAAGCAATATAGATCCGTTAAGTTCACACTAGAACAAGAAGACATAAATAGAGTCCTCAGCTTTCTAAATTGTCGGCTGAAACTCAATGGCTCCCGAAAATTCAATATTAGTATTCACAGAAAATCGACACATTTGGATAAGTATTTGGACTTCAGTTTAGCTCATTCACAATGCGTGAAACGGAAACTTATTTCCTCGCTAGCCAGCAGAGTCAAAAGATATGCAGTGACGATACCTAACGTAGAGAAGAAAAAGGAAGTCTAAAAGACACCTTAAAAGAATATCAATATCCGCAACGCTTCATAAGAAAACAACTAGAAACTTGCATATTCGCAACCAAGACGAAGCAAGGAAAGAAGGAAACGGCTTCAGTCGGAATTCCGTACAGATCAGACATTTCGGAAGAAATAAGAAAGGCCTTCAGTTACTTCAACATTCGCACTTTCTTTCGGATGGATAATATGTTAAAAGGCCACTTATTAAACGCTAAAGATCAAGTCGATATGTATGACCAAAACAACTGCATCTACAAAATCACTTACTAGGAATGCCTAGCAAAATAAATTGAACAAACCAGCTGACAACTGAAGACGCGGAAGACAGGACACAAAACGGGAAAAGTGCAGACCTTCGGACAAGGCAGCCTGTAGCGGAACATGGAGTTGTTCATTCGGATCGCTTCTTTGACCGAACGTTGACTGCCCAGTGCGGTCGCCATTTGCGCGTTGCTCACGCACGCTCTGGTTGCACGCCCCAGTCAAAATATACCCAACGTGCTATCGTTTCTGACTGTCTTTTCCTTGTACCGGTCGGGTGTCAGGGTTGCCAGTATTGCAATCGTACCGATCCGAGTAAGAGTGATGCGCAAGTGGTCACAATAGTTAAGGGTAAGCAAACAAAATACGAGACCCTCCTCGCGACAATCGTTCTTTCAATGCGATCGTGCAAAGTGAGACTTGGGCGACTGCAAAGCCCTTGGAAGAGTGGTCATCAGACGCGGTTCCACTCCTGAACGTCGGTATGTGTGTCTCCTTCGCAGACTTCATGTCCAACGCTGACAGAACAACTACACACTGGGATAAAACTGGGACAATAGTAACCCGGGCTTTCTTGCCATCCTTGGAATGTTTCCCATTTGCCGGGTCAGCTACGTACAGGAAACAAGGTAGTCATGGTGGAGCTGATTTTAATTATTTGCTGACCCAGCGGATTACTTGAACGGTGGGAAAAGCAGAACTGGTGAACTTCAGAGCCAAACATGTGATGGCGGCAGTAACAATAATGTACGTTTCTCGATTGGCGAGAAACATGCGCAAAAGAAGATCAAATTTGTGCATGAATGGTGCAGAGGAAACATGGATAATAGAAATCTAAAGGAATACTGAGATATCTGATATTTTAGATTACTCTGAATTGTGACCTGAAACTGCAAAGCAATACGCAATGCACAAGTATGCGAGTCAATTCATAACCGCATAAACTGCTTTGCGAGATTTTGTTGGGCTTTCTGGAACTGCTCGTGAGCAACGCGGTGCAAGTCATTTCATAATTAAGTGCGCCAAATTTGCTTGTTGCTGGCGCAACAATTAGAAGAAACTCGATGGCGAATGTCGAGATATGGCCGGAGGCGCAAATGTCAAGATCGTTATGTGATGAACAAAAAGTTTAGCTGAGGGGGTAAATATCAACGGAGATATAATAATAGGTGATGGATCTTAGTCAAAACCAAGAAGAATGTCATACAAGGTGAATTAGTAGATCGCATTTAGTAACGATAAAAGGCTGATACGATGCCGAAGAAGGCAGAGCAATATTATGGAGTCTGCCGCACTATTTGTCTAATGAGATTTTATGAAAAGTTTCGACGGAAAATTATGGAAGCCTCAGGACTGCTGATCGCATTCCTCTGTGACTGGCGGCAAACTAGTCTGAGAGGTACAATGCGGAAAATGCTTATGTAAGAAGTAAAAAACATTCGGTAACGCACCTGTCATGGATATCCTTTACGCTGTCATTTTGTTGTCTCAGTGTTTGATCTTAGACGGCTGTACCTGTGGGGAATTAGAAGTGGCGCACAGGGCATTTCAGTTGTAATAGTAACTGTTTTTGACAAGTCATGAAGATCCACCTGAGTAGGAGTATCACAAGGGAATCAGCGACGAGGTTTGGGTTGAAGGGACCAGCAGGCGCGAGAAGCTAGTAGATGTGGAGTCGCCCTGGAGGAGGCGGAACTGGTAGAAGCGGGTATAGTCAGGGCGCGGGATCTGAAACAAGAGAGAGACGCATTCTGGCTTGGGTGCCAGCTTGGGGCTATGGTAACTGATGAAAGGTAAAGAAATAGAGGCATCATCTGACCTGAGGTTGGTCGCGTTAATGAAAAATTAGGCGGAGAAGTAAAAAAGGCAATGTAAGAAATCAAGACCTATGGCAGAGGGTAGATAGTTAGGATGAATTTGCCTTATGTTGACTGTCGGAGAGTTTATCGGTGATTTGTAGAAATGATGTCCTGGTTAATAATAAAGAACCTATCTGGTAGGGTGATCGTTGGTCTTACTGGGATCAGATTGCCATTGCGACGCAAAGCGATTCAGCTGCAAACATGTTGTCGACTACTCCGGAATACCAATATTGATTTTTTGACAGTTGTCGGGGTCAGCATACTCTGCGCTGCTGACCTTATAAATATAATAGGACTATAAATGATGCATTACGGAGGCTGATGTGTTGAGAATGGGCGGAAATTCTGAACTACCTTACAGCTTAGTTTATTTCTGTTGATTTATTTCATTTTTTAATGGAGCTGTAGGTCGCATTTTATAACGGCGAAGTCGTTGGTGTCGGTAATCTTTAGGAGGGAACTGGTATAAGGTAGAAAAGCTTTAGGTACACAGTTTGAGTTGAAGCTGAAAGTCCAGGTGGCCTTCAAAATCTTGGTCCAGACTGATATTGGTCCCAGTTAAACTGAGAAATGTGGATACGCTAAGAAGTTTGGACAATACACGCTTAAATTGTATTAGATTATGACAAGGCCCGACATAATCCGGTAAGCTAGTCCACAGGTTTAAGAACAAATTGCCAATTTTGACCTAAAAGACCTTGGAATTTGGTATTCCTAGAAAAAACGGTCGATTCCTGAGGGGATAAGAATACTCATTAGCGAATCGAACGGGGCTTGACACGACGTAACCCAAAGGAGTCAAGGTGCAGCAGATCGCATCGTCCTCTGTAACCAAGGTTTGATGTTGGACTGAGAAGTTTCTTTGTTAATGGTTGTTGTACTTTTTCTATTGCAACATGGTCAAAGGTGAGGATGTTCGAGGAAATTATTTGACAGCACCCTAATTGCGGCCTGCATTGTGAGCTGTATTGCACTAGTTTACATCCTAAAGTGCGGAATGTTTAGAAGATGAGGCCATTAGTCCTGTTTGCGTTTGCGACTTGGAAAACCAGTTGCTCTTTGAAGTTGAATAAGGAGGAGTGTTGCAAGCTTGGATCTTTTACGTAATAAATGGTTAGTGTTGGAAGCCGTTTATAAAGGGCCCACAGGGTGTAAAGTGACACTTAAAGGCAAGAACAGTGCTTCAAATGGCACAGAACTTCATCGCCCATTGCCCAGACCATTCGTCTAGTAAGCTTAAACAGACTATTTTGATGTCTTCGGCGAATAAGAAAAGTGTGCTTTGGCGTATCACTCAAAAGATGTCGTTTACGTAGAGCAGGAATAGTAAGGTGGCTGCGGATACTACCTTGTATAACGCCGCTAGTGAATAGCTGGGTTTGGGGTAGGGTTGATACTGACATCTTAAGAGCGCTCAGAGAGGTAGGAGGTTAACCAAGAGTAGAACGGGTCTGCTAAGCCATAGCATTTGAGTTTTAGTAAGAAACGTGCATGGGGCACACGATCAAACGCCTTGGTCATGACAAGGAAGATCACTATAAAGTCCTTTATGTGATCGATCAGATAAAATAACCCGAGTGGCATGAGGTGAAGGACCTGCGCCCAAAAACATGCTGGGATTCTTTAATTAAGTCGTCCGTCATGAGAAGGCCAATTAGCTGGTACTTAACAATCCTCTCCACGAATCTGGCCCAAATGAGTGGTCGGTGTACTGGAGGGCAGTTATTTGTGCCATGCAGGAGTCCATTTTTGTGGAGAGGAATAATTGTGGAAACTTTCCACCGCATGGGAAATACCTCAGCTGACATGGGGGGTGTTAACAGGTTTAACAAAAGAATTGCTATATCAGGATTTTGGAATCGTAATTAGGCAGAGGAAACGATGTCTGAGCCAGGTCGGTACGACGGTTTGACTTAGGCGATGGGCTTTTCCATTTCCTTTGTATCAAATAAGTTGGACGAATATCATTTTCTGAATTTTCAAGAAGCGTTGGAACCCTAGGTCTGTTATTTGTTAGGTTTTGCTTCGGATACGGTAAAAATTGTCATCCGTCTTCGGTCGCTAAAAGATACGAGATATGATAAGAAGCAGGAAATAAGTTTAAAAAAACATCATAAAGAAGCAATGTCAACATCGCGAAAGGATTCTGTGCATTAGCAATATACGATGCATTCATTTTCCAGTAATGAGTCGAAATTTATAGCATGCTGTAAAACCCAACAGATTAATCTTGCTCTTTATGGGCGAGATATGCAGGAATAAGATCGACATGGAAAAATGAATAAAAGCATTGCAGTACCCAATTAGTTGCCAGGATACAATATGCCGTTTGAAATGTCAAACAATAGACGGGAAATACCTCAGTTGGCTTGGAGTTTGTGGACGGATTTAACAAAAGAAATGATATATCGGGTTTTTCGATTCGGGATTGGACAGGAGGAACAACGTCTGAGCCAGTTCGGTAAGAATGTTTGATGACGACGAGAGCCTCTTCTATTCTGTCTGTATTAATTAAGGTAGACGAAAGTGTCTGGACCGTTAGCCTAAGAACGGTGGGTAAGTTAGCCTCAATGTCGGTAGTGAGGGCGAAGAAGTGTTAGATAAATGCCCCAGCAAACCCCTTCGGATCATTGAACTACTGGCTGTTTTGTATGATATACATAGCGGTACTTGGTTTATTGCGAGCACTGAGGGGCCGAAAAAGTATGGCCACATGCAGGCCGAGTTTTGCTTGCCAAAGGGGAGTTTGTTCTTGATTACAAAGTTAATCCTCAGATGCGGGAAGCAGGTCGTTTTCAAGTCGATTTGCCCTCAGCACTATGGAGAATTCTAAGATTTGTGTGTAGATATTCTGCATTTTAAGATCCTTATTTTCATACTGATATATTTTAAGCTCCATCAAATGTGAGATTTTTAGTAATCGAGTGCAAGATCGCTCATAAGATGTCGGCAGCTTCTTAGGAGACAGACAAAAGGAAAAAGTTAGGCGAGGAATTTAATGTTCTAGAGAGATGCCAATCAGGCAATTAACTGCGATCTGCCAATAAACTGCTTAGCTGCCAGCTCATTGGGAAATAGAAATAGAAAGAGGCACGATATCTTCCATTGACGGAATTTGATCTTGAAGAATGTTGATCTTTCGTTCAAGGTCAGCAGCCTTCCTGCTGTCTAAGCTGCACACGTCAACGAGGGCCACCAAACAGGGGGGAACCCCGTGAGGGACCTTATTGCTCGAAGTGCCACTGGTCGCTGTCGTACGTAGGGTCCTTTCCTTGTGCTGAGAAATTCTGCGGTCATATCCATCGATTTACTTCCCTTGCGACTGCAATGCAGACGGCGTGCAAACAGAGGATATGATTGGAAAAGGCCGGGGAAAATGCTCGACGGGGAATAATAAGCTTAAGTTATTATCCGAACTATAGCCTCCAGAAGAAAGAAAGCCGGTAGCTAAATTCTCCTCAACCGTGAAAAGTTTCTACTGTGCAGGTTCTGCTTATACATGATGGTCTGGACAGTTTAGCAGAATAACAAGTTGGTCCCCCGGATCGCTTGTTTAACCGAACTTTGACCGCCCAGTGCGGTGGCCTCTTGTGCATTTGCCCACTCCTGTTAAAAAAAACACTCAACATTCCACCACTTTCGACTGTCTTCTCTTTCTACCGGTGGAGTGTCAGGGCTGCCGAGATTGCGATCGTACCGGTCCGAGTAAGAGGGATGCGCAAGTGGTCACAACGGTTAAGGGCAAGCAAACGTAATACGAGATCCGCGCTAAGACAGTCGGTCTTACAGTGGTGAACTAGCAAGGCAATAGTGCCATGGTACAGGTAAGGGTCGGTAAAAAGGCCAGCCACAACAGCGCATTGATGAGTAAAACAAAGGGCCTTCAGTCAAAAGTAGGCCTAAACTGTTGTACAGCTTTGAGACTTATGGAAACGTACGGATAGAAAATGAGTAGACAAACCATTGGGTTTGTCTAATCTTAGGCATGAATGGACAGAGAGATGGACGTTCTGCTATAAATTATAAAATCGGTTGAACTGGTATCAAATCAAATTATAAAATTTGGTAACCTGCGAGTAAACCGTTGCTCTGAAATCTTTCCCGATTTTTGTCTAGGAAAATGGCTCTAACTCTGGTAATAATGTCAGAATAACACTAGTTAAATAATGGTTGCCACAACGACAATTCACGCCGAGTAAAGGTGTACCACAATCCCCGAGTCCGTAATAAAGAAAGCTCGATATATATTCTGCTCTGGGTGTGCGGATTTGGTTTATGTTGACGCTGCGCAAGTAGGCTGTTTTTCGACCCACTGCCTCAAAAACTCTGCCTCTTGGTATAACATCCGCATGCCGGAGCAGTAACTGCCGGTCTCCGGTTAACACTAAACGTGCTGGCTCAAAAAAGCAAAAGAGAAGAAGTGCTTTCTCCGGACAAATGCCCAAGCTTGAGGAAAAAATGCCTGTGCTTGTTTCCTTGTCTGCGGCTTCAACAAATTTTATACACTGTTCCCACGTATTAACAAATTCAAAATGCTTTGCGCATATGGTGCCAAACGCCGCTGATACACTTGATGGAGAATGGCGTCGCCTACAGAGACTAGACTAGATAAGCACCGCACTCCCCGAGAAGGCCGGTAGACGGTCGTTTCCCCTAATCGTGGTACTGGCAGAACCTGTTGTATATCGTTCTCTTTGAACACTTCCAGATGTTTGAAGAGTGTATCACCAAGAAAGTAGTGAATCAAAGTTGGCGGGTGCATGAAGATGTGATGGATCTGCTTGAAAATATTGCTTGGAATTCCTGGCAGCAGCTTGTTGCATATTAACCGATGATTCGTTTTGTGCGCTACTTCAAATTGGAACTAAGAAATCTCCGTGAAGTTTGTCTGGCTTTTCGGAGATGAAGAATAGTTCCTTCATATGCACCGCATATTACTGGACCTAGAATTTCCCTAGATGTGTAAATTTACATTCACAAGTTTCCATCGGATGGAACCTGCCCCTGAAAGACTGCAATGCTTGGAGGGAAAACCGCACGCGCTGTAACGAAAAAGTAACAGCAGCTTTAATAAACGGTATATACAAAGTAACGGCCTCAATAATTTATAGGTGGGATGACTGTTTCTGCAGGACCACCATTCGGCGCATGAAAAAAGGAATGGGATTGAAGCGGTGCACTTGGAACCGGACAGCTTTCTGAAACCCATCCTAGTCGTGCGTCGAGGAAGCTTGTTGGAAGTTACGCCTGCCGTCGGGGCGTGCGCGAAAATGCATTTGAACAGAGGACTGACAGTGGATGATTAGACAAATACGCATGGGCGCAGCTGCACTGCCCGTAGTCCAGTGACATTTGATATTGTAATCTTCAGCAAAGCTGCTGTTACGAATGGCGAACCAGGGCAGCTGAATAAGAGCTCTTTTCATGGCCGTTACCCGAATCGCACGACGGGTATTCTTCGTGCGGTAGTAGAACACCCAAATATGAGAGACATTGGAGGCGGTTCTGCATCTTTCGAGTTCGTGAGCCCCCACGTTGTCAAGGATTTTGGTGACCAGCGTACAGAGTCTGCTGAAACTGGATGGTAACAGAATCGTTTGAACTAAGTCTTTTCCTAGCGTTAACGAAGCTCTTTTTGGTTGTCGCATGCGCCGAGTTCTGTCTTCCTAGGCTTACGGATTTTAGAGTGACTTAATGTCTGCAGGCCTGAAAGTGGCAATGGGATTTTGTTCTTGACGGAATGTCAGCCTCCCTTCTGAATTCTTGAGTTGTCTCTGAGCTATCAGGCGACTCACTGAGGTGCAAACCAAGGCTGTCCGGAAATGGTTCCACGACCCATGGTGTTTTCCAGTGACACTCAGCAGCTTCACCCCCGGACGGAGAGAGGTGGTATCAATCCGATTTTGGAGCTGGTTTTAGTCCTGGGCGAAATAATTTCCGGTAAGTTGAAGGGTCTTTCCTTGGAATTTCCTTCCGTGTACTCTGCGGAGTTGTCAGCGTGGTCCCAGTTGTCAAGCCGTTCGCTCCCTCCACCTTTTGGTGACTTCAAATTTGATGAGATACCTCGTACAATTTTGTTTGTGAAGCCACACCAATTCCCTCGTTCGGATTCGGTACATCCAACGGTTTTGAACAAACTGGCGCATATGGTTGCTTCAGTTCCCATGGAGCTGATCCATCAGTCGTTAACTTTGGCCAAGGTGACCCTTGAACGGAAACCTGCTGTTATATTTCCCCCTTTAAAGATCACTAAGCGAGTGTTTTCAACCTATTGAGGAACCATCTACCGGCCAGTAACTCATTTTATTCTGAGCAACATAGATGGCTTCCAGAGGAACAGTGAACCTCAAATATTTTATTGGCTGGGGAACACTGAGTCTGTCAGGACCGGGACTACGACCTACTATTTAATGAAAAAATCGTTCGATTATTCGATGCTTGTGCACCTACCGGGAATATCCTGGAAGGAATCAGCTCCTAGTCTGAGGGTGTGCGAATGGGGTCCCTAGATAATTTTCATGGTTCCCACGATCTATCGAGGGAATAAAATCGTGTAATTAAAATATTTTCTCGCATCTCTTGGATGGTGAAGTTGGGAAGCGTGCAGTGGCGAGCCTTATGGCTTGCTTGCGAATTTCGTGGTATGAGCTACGATGGCCCTTTACCTTTGCTCAAACTGTATGCTGTTAAAAACAGGAGATTCCGTGTAATATTATTCCCATTTAACAGTTCTTATTTTGTGCGGGCACTAACTTATTCCTGTCTAGCACTAGTTTATGAAACAGTTCGCGTCTCTTGCAGACGCGGTGCTCTAGCCCGATGAGTAATTTCAGTAAGATCGCCCATATTGCGTTAAGCTACCTTTGGCGCAGATCTGTCCAGAAGTGTAGATCTTACTGGTCCACGTACCTTGATTCGAGCCATGGGCCAACTTCGATGAGATGCTTGCTTCAGCTCAACGGCCGTCGACGCAGGCCACAAGCCCGACTGGCCGTTGAACATCTGCTCGATTCAACTGTTTGCAAAAGTTATTGAAAAAGAATTTCCGACAAACTGAATACTCCGATGAGCATTACCGTAAATGAGAAGCAGCACAAAATCGAGCAGACGATACATTTAGCGGGAGTTATTGCCTGTAGTCCTAGATTTAGCGTTCAGCAAAGGCGGTGGAGTTTGTTGGGCGTAATAGAGAAAAATGCCGGCCCCTTAACTGCAAGGAGGAGAATGAGATATCTAGACAGCTGCGGCGTCCGTTGACATTGAGAGCCTTAAGAATGACCACGGAACCTGATGGGTTGAGGCAGCCGAGGGGACCGAACTATCGGGCGCTCCAGGCAATAGTCAAACACCGTTCAGTCTCTAAAAGAAAGTGAAGCAAGTTCGAACGTTCTAAATGCAGGGAGGGGAAAATTGACCGGTACCGACGAACTTATTCCAATTTCCAAACTGATGAAATCACGTACTTCCTTATTTCGTGATATTCGGTACGGGGAGCGTGCTCCGTTATTTTGAAGTATATCACTGACTCTACAAATCTTCAAGAAGGACACATGGACTGACCACAGCGACCATTGAGGGATTAGTTTAAATCCGATAATTGCTAAGGTGTTGGCTTTGATAAATTTACACCGTTTGACATCGGTTCACAAGAGTTACATTCGCGAACAGCGAGCCGAATTTCGGCCGGGTCGAGGTTGCATCAACCAGATATTCACTCTTCGCCACATAATCAAAACGCGCTACGAATAAAGTCGACTACAATCGTAGTCTTCCTGGACTTGAAAGACGTTTTCCGTTCAGTGGATCAGACAGTGCTGTTTGGTAATCCCCACTGGCAGGGTATGCTAGCGAAGTTGCGAGCATTGTAATAGCGTACCCGTGGTCGCGCGAGAGTATACTGTGAGCTGTCGGGTTAATTCTAAACGACAAGCAGCGTTCAAAAAGGGTGACACATCCATCCACTCCTGTTCAATTCTCTCATGAACGAGGTGATGGAAGATGCAGTCGTAGGTCTTCAGAATGTAGGAGTCGAACTTGGAAATGGAGGGAAGCCATGTGACTTAGGTTACGCAGATGAAATGGTGTGCCTGTTCGAATCCACGGACGGGGACGAACTTGCAATAATGGCAGAAATGCTGACGTCAGTCAAATCAAACACAGAAAATGGTAAGGAAGGTGCATGATCAAAATCACCTACAATAATATGCCTATTATTCTCAAGAAGAGAGAAAGAAAATGCTGGAAAAGAGTCAAACAATGGTGCGATATTTTGTCGCTAGCTAAAGGAGGAAATGCGTGAAATGGCGAGAAAACCTAGGTTGACACTGCATCACGAGACAATTAATTCTCTTGAGCAAATGCTTATAAATAACTTCGGGCTTTCTAGACCAAGAAGAATTTTTGTAGATTGCAACGCCGCCTCCTGTCTTGTTTGAAATTTTGCCCTGCCGATTGAGTCTGAAGTTGCTTATAGACACGAATGATCCGGTGATATCCCGGGTTAAGGCACGACTCTTGTAAGCAGATGACACACGTGTGAATATGGATTGGTGATTGAAGTGTGAGGGACATATCCAACATTTTCGTAAGCAGAGAGCGGCTGTGGTACTCAACAATGCCGAATTGGACACTTTGGGCGAAGCGGTGGAATCAGGCGCTGTCGGCATGAGTGCATTTTTAGATCGATTTAGGTGCAGCACCGCGTATTCCCAACACTTGTTGAGAAAAGATAGGGTTTCCGAACAAAAACACCTATATGACTAGGGCGGCAAACAAAGAATGCGACGGAAGCAGACGACGAATTACAATACAATTAAAAGGGATTTAAAGAAGTGCAGCGCCCCCAGTCAAACGGAAAGCGGCAGAATTGAATATGACGGAGAAATCAACAAGTCAGATGCATGGCAAGGTGGAAAGTGATATTGGGAACGAAAAATGGCAAATGAAGAGGAAAATGTAAAGAACAAAGAGGGCTTCATAAAAGGTGAACATAATGGTCGTATTTGGAAATAAAAAGGTGTCTATAAAATGCCAAAGATGAAGATGGGAAATACTGTCGAGATTTTGCCAGAATATGTGAAGAATGAGATTTTATGAAAATTTGTGCGCGGAGAGCTTGCGAAAATTCCACCTTTGCTCGTTGCAGTCATATGCGGCTGGGAGCAATCTGGAATGAGGAAGGATGGAAAAGGAAACGAGCTTGTTTGAGACGAAAACGCGGTCCTCAAATGCACTTCCACGAATGTCCTCTTCGCTACCATTTCATTGTCATAGCTTGTGGTCTCAACCGGCAATGTGTCGAGAAGTTGGGGATGTGTGCGCGTATTTTAATTGGCGGTAGTAACCTAGCATTTAGCCATTCATGAAGGTCCATCTGAATAGAGGCATCTAAAGCAATCGGCAGCTTGGTTCGGGTTGATCTTACCTCGAGCGGATTGTTGATTCAGCTTCACATCTGGCGAGCAGCGCTCTAGCAGGAGTGTTCCGTGCAGGAGTGGAACCGACAAGAGCGCATAAAGCCTCTGTTTGGGTTCAGAAATATAATCTATGGAAAAAGTCTGGCTTTGGTATCAGACCAAGGTCATGGCAATCAGCAAATCAGAGGCTGAGATAGAGACAAATAAAAGCATAATCCGATCCAAATTTTGCCGTATCAAGGAGAATTTGGGGGAGCAGATTGCAAATAACGCTCTTAGTTCGGATCAAGTGATATTGACCGATCTTCGAATTCGGACATGGCCTCCATGAAATAGCAAAGACAAAGTAAAATGTCAAGGTTTGGGAAGAATAATGAGGAGTTAAGTTTAAAAGGCCGGTTTCAAATCATATGTTCACCCTTGGATGGTTTGTCGGTGATACAAAAGCAACAAAAGTTCCGCACTATATCAACATTATCTATTGCATTTAAAACGAAGTACGCCAAGCATTTACTGTGCCATTTCTCAATAATCTATATCACCCATACTCACTTGAGGATCGAGTGCATGAAGCTGGATTGGGCTTCCGGGAAGCGCATTGATGTCACCTTTTCGTTCATTGCGGAAAGGAAGGGAAATCTCCCTACTCATGTCATATAGGAATCAACCTAGTCTCTCACTTAAAACAGAGATCCAGCATCAGCGCATGCTAGGTATTTACATGCAATTCCACGTTGGATGCATCTCACCGTTCCGCTGCCTGCAAAATTGCTGCCTATCGCTCAATAGTCTGAATTCCTATTTACAAACCTTATCGTTCTAACTGTATGTAGGGTTGCCCACCCACAGCTCTCTCCCAACCACTAACTTAACTAGGTTCAACACCGTCGCCAAAACGGTGTGGCAACCATAACCGGCCACATCTTCTAAGCTAAGCATTCACTATGATCCTCACCCTTACTTTTCATCAACTCTTCTCTCCAAGCAAATGACTCTGGCCCACAGAAATCACATTGTTTCTGACGAATCCAAACGATGCCCTCCAGACGAAATAAGGTCAACATCTTTGATTTACTCTTTCTAACTCCTCTTTGATACCTCCGTCCATTTTGGACAATTCAGACCTCATACTATCGCCGCAAACGTAGAGTCCTACGTGGTATCTTCTCTTTCCGTAGTGACTGTTTCCAACTAACAAACCTACTGGCCCCGACCATCTATTGTTTGCGAAAAGCACGGCCTCCCAGAGTGAAATATATTCCATGATTTCCACGCTGAATTTAGTCAATCCCTAGTGCATCTATCTTTGTAGTTCCATCATTATTATTATCACCAGCAGTTGCTTCCTGTCCGTCCCACCAAATACCGATTCATTCTCCTTACTCATAGCGTAGACGATCCACACACTAGATTAGCCTGCCCATCTATTTAAAATATATAAAAGAGAAAACCCGGATTGCTCAGCCACCATCCATATATTTTGAATTGCAATATGCGTTCCAGTAACTTTCTTCTCTGAGCTGCTCGCAAGATTG
>LUCM01010510.1:6289-21614 GCA_008360955.1 Fasciolopsis buskii
GTCAGAAAGCGCCGGGATTCACTGGGCTTACCCCAGTTCTAATTAAAAATGGAAGAGTGGAACTGGTTAGAGAACTTTAAGTTTTTCAGGAGACATCAATCGAAAGTGAGTCCACTGTGAGAGCTAAACACGTCTGTTAGTCAGCCTGGACCAGGGTGCGCATGTTGAAGGGGCTGAGATTCAGAGGCTGGGGAAGCTTGAGAATATGAGTTAACACACTGAAAGCCACTTACTGCACTATTTGACAATGAACTGTTGCGTGTACCGAGCATGTTATCAGTGGGGATGTTATGGATAGGCAGAGGGCAAAGAGAATGAGCTGGAGATAAGAGATAGAGGGCATCTAACCTCTCCCAATGAATGATTGACCCAGGTGGACCACGTCACAGTTAGCTACAATTGATAAGGCTGCATACCATATTGTCGGTCGTGCTGCGGCACTGGCGGGCGTTGCTCAAGTGGTCAACGTCGCGGCGTCTCAACCTGAAGGTAGTGGATTCGAACCCCCTCCGCCGACTAAGTCCCCACATTCGGCAGCCCTAGGCTGGCCGCGACCTCCTTCCTGAAAATGATAAACTTTGCTCTCTCATTAAAGTAAATGAAAAAAGAAGAAAAGACAAGACTCCAACCAGTTAACCCGCACCAACCTGCCATGTGATTCGGTGAGAGTTCAAAACGCACAATACAGTAGCGCTCAAGACTGTGACAAGCTGTCTGATCCGGCTCGCTTCGCAACTTTTCGAAACGCGCTAGCTGGAAAGCCAGAGTCAACACCAGCTGATAACGCTAGCCAGCACTGGTAGCTTAGTAATAATGGTCAGCATTCTGTCCGTTTAGGGTGATGTGGCCTGTTCCGGTGTCATGTTACACCCTGGATTTCCGCTGAGTCTCAACACATTCTTGAAACATCCCGATCCATCGAGCATAATGAGGTACAGCTCGTAACAAGACGTGAACTACGCCGATATGCGAAATCCCCGCATGCCGTTTCACCACACCCGAGACAGCGGTACATGAACACTGGGTATGGGCAAAACGATCCGTGAAGGTGTCTATTAGACTATTAGCAATCAACAATAGCGACCAGTACGATGGACGAAGCACTTTGAAACAAAGCTTAGCTGGTCTTCATCATTAGTATATTTTACAACTGGTATGACACATGTCATGGGTTGTTTTTCAACAGCGCCTTCTGGGGATGATGTACGTCAAGCCAATATCTAGGACGTCACAAAGCGCCGGGCACCCATGACCTTTTCCGATCCCTGTCTACAGTAAGTGTGATGCACCCTATTTGGGAACCTCCAGTGTGATTCTCAAACGTCTGATATTCCCAGAAAGTACATCCATATTTAAAACGGGTGTGCGTAGTGGCTGTGCCAATAATAAGAGCATTAGCCTTAATCCAATAGCGTCAAGGCCATTGGCTCTTGTCATTCTCTTCAGGCAACACATCACGCGCGATGAGCAAACTCGTCAGGAGCAGGCTGGATTTCGTAACGATCGTGGTGCATCGGTCAGATATTCAACCTCCGTTAATCTTTCAAAAAGCCAGCAGTCATCGTGTTCCTGGAAATTCGTGTAGCCTTCGGACTCGACCGATGAATTGCTTTATGGCACTGATTGTTGAAGAATGACGGACCTGAGAAGTATGTGTTTTCAAAGAGTTGCTTTGCCATACCTAGCTTTCGCCACTCCCCACATTTTCCAATAGAGTACGATACGGTTGCTCTATGTCCCCATTTCTTCAACTTGTTAAGATGTTCCAAAGAACCCTTTGTCCAGTCTAGCAAACGATGAGTTGGAGCTCGCCAGAAATAGCAGTTTTTGACTTGGTGCAAGCCGATGATACTCCCCTCTAAACGACAATGAACAGACAAGCAAAGGTAGGTTGGGTAGCTTGACGACTGAAATATCTTGACACGATATTTGCCTTACACCTTCAAAGTAAAAGGCATTTCTTCAAGAGTGACTATACTCAACCTCGGACGACCATCTAGAAGGAACCAACGGGAGGTTGAGTACAGCAGCTGCCGATGGCGGTTGTTTTGGAGTTGAGATCATATCGTAAACTGCGAGAACCAACGCAGCTTCCAGGGACCCGGGATGGTCAGACGGATTAATCGTGTCACCAAAAGGTCAAAAGTCCGAATCCTAGATCCACCGGTCACTTGTGGTAAACCGCAACCCCCCTCTTGCTCGGCTCATTATCACACCTGACCTAGTCAAACCTTACCGTATGTATTTCTATGCCATTCCAAATTTCAGGGTTATGGTTCCCGGTCCCCCCTTATCCCCTCCTGTAGTACGGCCTAGTGGCACGCGCCTTCCACCATACTCATGTGTCAAGCATGTCATAGAAAACCCCCAGGACATCCGGCTTTTCTTCAAAGGAAGGATGCACGACGTCAGTTCGTGGTCTTTACCGTTTCCTGTTTGTAATGAGGGTGCTCCGTGGCTTTCATTATTAGAACCTCGTTGTCTTAAATGCATTGTCCGGGTCCGATGGGAACATCCAGCACGCAGTGATAAAGTGGAAACAGTAGCTTGGACTTGTAGTGCGCATGCCAGCCCATTTTCACCTTTCCGTGTCTTTTTCCATGTGCCGAGCAAGGCCGAGGGAAGCGAGGCGGTCATCAGACTGACTTGACGAAGGGGTACGAATAAGTTATCACCGGCTTTGGTCTCGCTAGATCCAAGGAATGACAACTGTCGCTGATGTGGTTCAGAACCTAATTTAGTGCCCTGAATCCTGTAAAGCTTATCTGCTGACCTCTGACCTTAATTAAACAGGAGAAAAGGATAAAATATATATGGTGAAAATACTAAAAAATTGCTTCGTCTTGTTTCCATTTAATTACTCATACCAATTCTTAACCATTTTGAAATTTTCTGGTGCTCTTGTGTCCAACCGATATCCGTTCCCAAGCCTGTATACTGTACAAATAAATACATATATGTGCAAACGCATACACCCACATGTATACTTCCGAGGTGACCAACACGTGACTACAGCCATTAAAGTAGATACCACGAGCCCAGATCGAACCGTTGACATTCAGCTCACCGGGGCAGTGTTGAATTTTTTTTTCTTATCGACACATTTTTGTATAACACTCCACAGAAGACTTCGTTTTTGTCTTTTTTCCCTACATACTGCAATTACTCGATGATTAGAGCGTATCAATCTAGTTCCGGTTTCTCAGTTGCAGTAGGTAGATTTTCAGTTTCGTCTGTCCGCTTCTCGTATCAAGTAAAATGTCGACCTTACGAATATGACTTCATAAGGTCCTTGCCATATTCGACGAAATTTGGAAGCTGATTTCTTCGGGGATCGTTGCTGGCATAGCAGAACTCGATCATCAACGTTATAGCTGTTTCTGCGCCCGACAGTCATAGGTTTCTTTTTAATGCATTTGTGCTCTTACCGTGCTTTTTTCGCATGCGTCGAAGGGTACCTTGTGACCTGTTGCGGATGATCTGTGTATATGCTGTCAGGCCTCCCATTGGCAACAAAGCCAATGGTGACGGTAGTTCTGTCGGCAGGCAAAGCCCGTGGCCTAGGTTAGAAAAAAACGGCTGCATCTTGTCGTGATATGGACTTCTACCCGGTAAGCCAGCATATACAACGGCAAAACGCCATCTCAGTGGTCGGTTTTAATGGTCCCCACGAAACAATGAAGAATATTCTTAGTAGTACTGTTGGTACACCCAAATGGTCCTTTCCTCCGTTGACGAAATGGCGTAGTATTCGTTATCCCTCTTAAAATACCAGCTACCTCAAGTGGTAACTGGATTTCGGATGGCGCATCCTGGTCCGAATACGGGTACAAACCCAGTGGAGAACGGAAACATTTGCGACCTTCACTGCGTCTTGGGACCAAAAGAGTATTACTTCGCTTCACTTCGCAAAACAGTTAATCATGACAACTATAACGGTTTTCATGCCATGTCATCAGTAACGGGCCATGATACGCCAAATCGCTGACCTCGTTGATCAACCGCCATTGATTTGGAGGAAGCCCCGGGTGTAACCACCGGATTCTTGATTGTTGTACATATGTAGCGGGAAATACATGAGATGACCATATTCCTGTGAACTCGAGGATGCCGGCAACGCTCACGAATCGCTGCTTCCGTTAATCTGCAATGCAACTGCTTCTAATGGAGCTCTCTTTGGTTATCGGTCGCTGAGCAACGGTGGACCATGCCAGACAAATCACGATCAATACGCATGCGTGGATGAGTTCCGATCTTGTCAAACAGCGAGTGAGTAAAAACAGCAAGACCAGACTGAAATCGCTTTATCCTATTGGCTTCCAGCTGCCAGCCGACATAGTGGCCTGATTAAAAAGCTACAGTGCTGATATGCAAAACGAGGCCATATCGTGAGATATGCCAATCAGTCGGGATGAGAGGTCAGGATTCGACAAGAAAACGGCACGAACTAAATCAGGTGAAACGCACCAAACAAGAAGAACCAATCAAAAAGTTACCTGGACAACCGATGAAATAATGGCAATCGCACAGGTGTCTACAGAACTAGATTGCATTTCGTGACCTTTCCTTTCAGTCAACTATAAAGCCCAGGCATTTGCAGATCATCTGCCTGTTCACATGTTCATTCTGCTTCATCTGGCATTATAAAACGGCGCCGGCCTTGTATGCTTGTTCGGATTTACGCAACATGCATAACGTCAATTGGATAGATTGTCAAATAATGTATCTTCATTCGGCATTTGCTCTGAACCCTTAAAATGTAAAGTGCTGTTACAAGACTGGACGACAGTAGCCCGAAATTAGTACTCAGAGAGGAACTAAATGTTGTTCAACCCTCCGCAAACTCCGCACCCTGCTTGAGTACGGATGGCAGCATAACACTACAGGTGACTATGCGTATATCCAAGGCTCGAGCGGCATACGCTAGACTGAAGCATTTGTGGCGTCGGCCTTATACTTTACTGAAACTGAGCGGTCGTGTGTACTGTGCCGCAGTGCGCTCAGTTCTGTTGTACGGTTGCGAGACATGGAATATGTGTGTGGGAGATGTTCGTCGGTTGGAGGTTTTCGACAACCGATGTTTACGTAGTATGGCAAGGACTAGATGGAGTGACCGGGTGAGTAAAGTAGAGGTTAGGAATCCAGGATTAGGTGCCGGTTGTGAGAATATCTTATCTCAGCGTATGAAACTTAGTAGACTGCGTTGGTTGGGTCACGTGTTGCTTATGGCGAACACTCGTCTACCATATCGTGCCCTATTTTGCCTCCCTTCGACGGAGTGGGAGAATCCATCTGGAGGTCAACAGATGACGTGGCAACGTGGAATGAGAAAATGTACAGCGAACTTAGGTAAAGTAGATGTCTCACGTCTTCGTGGTTGGGATCTGAAAGACCCGTCAACTAGCTGGTTGAAGACAATGAAGGATATGGCAGCGAACCTTGGGCAGTGGAGATCGTGTTTTCATTTTCCGTGAAATCGGGATGATGGAAGACATGCAAATCTGTGCAGCTGGACTGTGCTCCATTTGTTGGCTAACATAACACTTATCTTTTCCCATCAGAGTAGGTCCACTTACTGATCTGCTGGAATATTCACTCTTTTTATAGAAAGATGTAACTCTGGAGCAAAGGCAGCGATCAGTTGGGCTCGCCTAGCTGTTTAACGCTGAATGTTGATAACTCTGGTTTACCCCACGAAGCAATGAGATGCTTGAAAGCTGAAACCGCTTAATAGGATCGTACTACCCGGTAACATGCGTGCCTCTGGGGCTCCGGTGAATCGCTCCCGGAGCACCGATCGCCTACGGCGTCCAATGTCCAATTTTACTGGTTATGTCGAAATACGCTGCACGCTGAGCAGAGTACAGAATTTCCGCGCGCAGCGGTAAACGCCACCCAGGACACTAGGTCACTTTAGCTACACAAAAGGTGGATGTTTTAGAACTCAATCACACCGTTAAATGCTCGCAAATCTATGCTCCAGGATGCTACGCACAATGAAATGCGCAAATTTATGACATGTCCGTTGACCAGAAACCTGAGAAACGACCGCGAGTAGTGACGAATTACGAAATGTCAGACTAGAATGGTACAGTTATCGAAAATAGCCACACTACCGACTGATCAGGAGTGCGTTTCTTTCAAAATAGGGTGCTAGATCAAAAAATGTGGCTCGTTGGTCTATCCTCAGGTGCGTCGTCTGCATTTTCGGGAACAGCATTACAATGGGCTCCACATCGACAAAACCTTTCGATGGTAACTGCCATTCAGCATTCTCGCTATTTATGAGCACCACTAAGCACGGCAGGGCAAACTGACAGCGGCCTTTCTTAATGTTACACATGGTGATAAAAAAAATAATGTACAAGGTTGGTAGACAGTGGAACTACAGGAAACAACCGCAGCAAATAAAAGAATATAGATATACTAGCCCTCCAGTATAAACAAACGTTATCAGAGACAGTTTTCCTCAAAAAGTATAAGGTTGTTGGACTAGATACGCTGTCTGATTCGACCTCGGAGAGGAAGATGAACATTTTGACAGGGTTTACAAAACTCCTGAGGGCGATTTAAGGAAAACAGCAGATTACGAAAGATCAGTTTGTAAGAAAGCCGATATACCTTCCTCAGAAAACCACAGAGGAATATCTGGTAAGCACCACATCCAAAACGTTTCCGCATAATACTCTTGGACAGTTGTTCTTCATTCATTGAAGAAGCACTCGTGAGAACGGATCTAGCTTCCGAAACGGCACGGACTGGAGTGAATTCATCAACATCCAGCGGCAGCTTTTATGCCATAGACAAGTTCTGTAGGTCTATTACCATTTTCTCTTTTGTCCTAAAGCGGTATTCGATGCAGTTTCCTGGCTCTTGCTCTCACTGAAGGATGCCAGAGATTAGTCCTTTTTCTCAAGCCTCGTGTGCGAACAACCGAAGCCGAGTGATTACCTAAGGTAATTTTTCACTTGATCTTACCACCAGAAGTGCCGTTCACTGGAAGTTATACTCATATACGTTTTTTTGAACTTCGTGATCACGACCAACATTGAAACAGTAGCACCTATATGCCTAAAAACCCGACGCCTCAGGTAACACAGTTTGATCCGTACTTCAACAGGATGTCGATTTTTAGAAGCTCTTGGTGTTCTTTTCTAAATGTTTGCAGCCAGTCGGGTCTAAGTATAACACGCCTCGTAGGCAGCTGCTAGTCTTCCACACTACCTTTTCAAGGTGTTGGCGTAACAAACCGCCAGTGTGCTAAATTTAGCCACTGGCAAGTACCCAACGCGCGGCGATTTTCACCTAGGCTTTGCTTCACGGTTCACCGTGTACATACGACAAGTCACTGATTCAGACGAGTACATTTTCAATGTGACGTCCCTAAACAACATCTTAGTTTGTCTACGACATCAAGCATCAACTTAGCCGCAATATAACATGTTTGTCACTGATCATGATACCGAGTGGGTGTGATAAGAGGGCTCACTATGCTCGACGCCTGCACCCGTCGCGTCACGACTACCAACTGTCGACGGAGTACCCACTTTAGCGAACAACCAGATAAACCGTTCCTTGAGCTGTTCAGCCTAACGACCAAGTCTCAAAAAGATGCCAAGAATATTCTATACACTTCTATCGCATATTGTTTCGCTAAGCGAAGCTCATCGCATACTTGTCGCGCATATGCTTAATCAGTTACCTGAAGCAGCTGCTACTTCTATTTCTACAACTACCTTAACCGATCAGTTTCCACGGTCCTTCTTAAGGCTTGCCGTCACTTGACGATTTAGATGTCGATGTATCTTACTGACCTCCATAAGGTTAAGGAAATTGGGGTTTTGTTGCATTATACTCACAGAATCACGAGAAATCCTGCGTCTCTGATGATCAATGAACTTAGGACCGCAGGTGCATTGCCGGCTTGATTTGATCCCATTGCTCATCAACGTTGCTGTTCGCTGGGGCTCCTAGCCGATCTGAATTTTTTGCTCGTAACTGGTGTGAACAATTTAATCAGGCGGATGTCCTCCAGCTAACCGGGTTTGCGTAAAAGGCCAATGAGCCTAGCCAAAAATTGCATTTAAACTAGTGTATGATGCCGTTCTACGTAGATGGATCAGTAGGACCTAGTTTTGGATAGAACCGCATCAGACGTCACTTACTGCAATATGGTCAATTAAATTCAGATTGTCTATGGATTTAAAGCGCATGTTGCTGTGCTGCAAACTGTGACGAAAAATCATAAAGGACAGGAATAAAACTGGAGTAGTCTATCACAGTCATCCATGCGGTGAGTTGGTAAGATGCAGCGTCCACCCAAGCATGCTTCTGGTCCTCCAATCAATGCATAAAACCTACTGTCTAGTAGCACTATGTCAGAGCCCTTGATGCTGCAAACGAGAGCGGCGAGCTCGTCATAACACTGCGTGTCATTGCCATAGTCTACTGGTGCATATGTCGAGATGAAAACCAAGCTGTACTTAACAAAGCGCTCCTTACGGTGCGCAAGCGTCTATTAACCGATATCTACTCTGAAAGGGTCGTTTCAAATTTGTCACTCGAGACTAACCCTACACTACGTTGACTGACAGCTCAAGTTGCTTCGTCTCCTGATGTGTGCAGAAAATATCCTGATGAATCGTTAGGTGCAGCTAGTTGAACTATAGTACTCGAATCCTGAATTTGGATTTTACTAATTTAGCAGACATCAATCGCCAGTGATTCAGCCCTAAACACGCTCGTTGACCGCTGTGAATGACAGCACATGCTGAAACACCCAAGATTCAGAGACTTACGAGGTTTGAGAAAAGGAGCCAATAAAATAAAAATCATTTATGATACTACTTTACAATGAGCCGCTGCAAGTATCAGATGTTATTATTCGGGATATTACGGGTAGATGGAAGATAAGGCAGAGATGGTTGGGAAAACAGGATGTGTAAAAGGGCGAGGACACTGAATGGTGTCGCCATCATCACTATCCATTCGGAGCAATGGACAGCGCGGTCGTGATTATCATGCATGACGACCGCTGTAGTAGGGAACATTTGTACACGTGTAACTCATTGGAGGTGGTGAACGGGTAGTGATAGGGAGTCCATCCACTAAGCAACAGGATGACTAATTTTCAGGCAAGCTTTTGGTTTCAAAGAAAAGCTGTCCGCAAGTCAGTGAGGAGTGGATTAACGGATGATCATCTGCTTAGATCAACTTTTCTACTCATTTCTTCGACTGTTTCCAACTCAAATCAACCCCAACCTGGAGAACCAGAAGACCACTCTCTCAACTCCCTACCAGCACGGCTTGAGATAAGCCATCCCGTTGACTCATGGAGTCACGTAATTCGTCACACGACAAAATGTAAAACAGGATAGGACATTTTTTCGCTTCTCGCACAAACAGTTTAAACATCTGGATGCAAACCTTTGCTAGTGTTCAGGCCAAGCAGATAAAAGGTTCGACTTATTATGCAATAAACTGACAGACTTAAAGGAAGCAATGTCCTGGATCACTTCACCAGGGTCGCATCCAATTAGAAACAGCTTGAGGCAAAACACCGTACCAGTGAAGACAAAAGGTATCATTACCTATCAACAGCAGAGTATTCTCAAAATGTTCTGCGGTATCATAGCGAACCATCAATTTAAAAGTAGAAATTTGATGGCGATATCAAAGCATAACTATCTGCCGAAAATAAGAATACAACAGAAAACGCAGTCAGCATTACACTGAACATACTGAACCCCAGTCTTGCTTCTCTAGGAACATACCTTTATCAGCTCGCCAATTTTACTGACAAGTTCAGCTGGTAATGTTGGTGGAAGCAGTGGTAAATCTGTGGTTTGAGATGCTTCTACGGGACTGGGGGCTGTGAGGACCGGAGAGGCGGACTTCAGATTGACTGCATTTTCAGGCTTTACGGAAAGACCGACAGGACTGAGACGGGAAGGCACACCCGTGGGCGACGACAGTACCGCATCAAAGACGGAATCCAAATTCTGCATCTTCGTCCGCGATATATTAGGTGAAATTTTCGGAGTAGAGAGTCGCTTCACAGCTTTTTCCAAAAGTTCCCTGAATCGTTCATCGCAGGAGTTAGTAGCATTAGCTTACTTTGATTTGTCTTTCTTCACCGGTCTGGCAATGGGATTTGGTTTTTGCCATGAACCAGCTGGTGCTTCGATCCGTGCGTTTTGGTCTTCCAGTCCCTCAACTACTCCCTCGTGGACGAAAAACCCACCGAGCTTGGTAGACACATTGGGGGCAACATACACATCCACCTACACTATAGAAATTATTACTTTAACACCTTACTGCCTCGGAGTCGTCAATGAAGGAATCCTGAGAGTCATAACCGTCACCAGGATCAAGGAAGTCGTCAATTCGAACTCTTTTCCGAGAGCCACTTTTCTGCATAGTAACCATCGTGCCCTATAAAACATTAACTTATATTCGAAATTGCAAACGAACGTATTTTTTCTCCAGAGATTTCGCAAGCTCTGCTAAGCGCCTTTCTTCCGATGCATCCGACGCCGCGAAAGGACTGGACTTCGAATCGCCATCGGCGTTTTTTGCCTAAATTTCGAATTCAGACGTAAGGGACTGAATGCTAATTTCTCGCGTTGGTATTGGTCAGCATCAACTTATCGATCGCAAATGCACAAGGTCACGGCATGGAGTCGCCGTCTACCGAAAAACCCTTTCCCTGCATAAAAACTGAGCCTATATGTGTTAGTTTGCCGAATTTCAGTCAATAATGAACTATATATCTAGAAACACAAGGTCTCTTAGAGCAGAGTACACGGTAGCATGGTGAAATCAACGGAAAAACAGCGGCGTACCAAATGCTCTTGCACCAACTCCAAATAGGACCACTCGTGGTTTTCTTCATCATCCGGTAGATTTATGTCAAATACAATCGTGGTTTGGGTCATATAAAGCTGGAAAATGCTGTGGGAGAATGTGAACGTTTGCAAGCGTATATAATGGAGATTAACGGACAAATTCCCCCCCAGATGGCAAACAACCAGACCGAGCAGTCTTCGTCTCAAGGTCAACGGCACAGTGCCAACGGTCTTGTTTATTTTTTCACATCCTCGATAGTTACATTTCACCACATAATTATCAGAAGATACACCATGTTTATTGCCCTAAGGTTTCGATTTGCGCGAAGTGCTTCAAGATCAGTTGGCCGAAGCATGGTATGCTTGGGAGTCACCATCGCGGGAAATTCAAATTTGGAACGTTTCACATCGGCAGGAGGTCAACAAACAAACCTGAGTGCCGTGGCTGGAAAATTCCTAAATACCCACGTCGAAAGCCATTCGTGTCTATCGTTTTAAGTGGTAAGCCCTGCTAAAATTGGCCTCCGAACCACCAGCCAAAAAAGCAGTAACTCTTCCGAAAGTGTTTTGCCCATTGCTTTGATGAGTGTGTGTGCACTCGTCACCCCTTGGGTTGCACCTCATCTTGTAAATGGCTTTTCGTTGTTTGCGCAACAACCCGAATTATTGATACCCCTCTTGATTAACTTTCGTACTTCTGCCAACCTCTACCGTTCGGTGAATCAGGCCCCCCTTTCAATCTTAACAGGAAGCAGGACCATAAGCGTGCGGGGACAGTTCAATTGGAAGAACAGAACCGAGATAACCGTAAGACTTCAGGATCAGCCCAGAGGCTAGTTTGCGAGCCTTCAGCGACGGGATCTGCGTTGCATCTACAACTTCTGTCAGCCGGCGAATGAGAACTGGAAAGACCTGGAATAAATCCGGGAGGTAAAAGATAACAGCAATCTTGCATTTTTCCTAACTAGTGTCATGATGATTAAACAGAGTGAAGAAACTGGACAGGGGATAGCGACGCGCAAACCGTTAAAAGGCATAGGGAAGTGATAACGGCAAGTTGCTTATGAGTGTGAGCACGTTCCAGTCAGTCCCAGATTGCGCGGTTCATTTCAGTTGTTTGCTCCTCAAACAAATTTGACGTTTCCGCAAGCATCGACTGCAGTATTCCGAGAGAGTGGCATGGAGCAATGTATAGAAGCTATTCTTTCACGTTTGCAAAATTATTCCGGCTTGCGGGCCTAATGTACATACATCATGAAATGCCACTGACTGTTTTGCTTCCGGATAACAAAAGGGAGCATTAGTGAGTAGCTGAAATCAGGGCAGCTGTTGCCAACCACTTCAAATCACAATGATGAACAGTTTCAAGGCAAAAAACCATGCAGTCTGCACGGGGCTCGCAGAGTTCCCCTTCCAAGTGGTTGCAATCGACTAAGGAGAATACTGACCGTCTTTGGATGCCATTTTCTGAGAAACCATGATTAGCCTTGATTTTGTGACTTTGTTAACTTGCTAGTTAATTAAAGCATGGAGATTGCAAGGTAGTCCTGGTTTCGCAGCTTGCAGGGTTTTCCTAAACTAATTGCACCCACTTTCATGTCATTCCTGCCGCGGAACCCTCCAACCTGCTTTGTCTTATCGGAGATATTTCCGCCCTCCAATATGCGCAGCATATTCCCGGCATCCGATCTGAGTTGCGAGACTTACTGAATGAAGAACCTCGACTAAAACCTCTTTGACAGAAGCCAGACTTCGAAGTTATATCCGAGTTTCCCCGTGTTGATCAGCAGGATGCACACCTCGGGGAAAGCCGGAAATCTGATTTTCCGGTTTTCTAATTTTCATTCCGAGATCGCTTTGATGCATTATTGTAGTATCACTCTTCCGGGGAACCCATGGCACCTGCCGAAGTGGATTGCTGATTGGCAGATATTATTTCGAGTTTATGGATTTTTAAAGACTTCCCGATAAGATGCTTGAGCTCAGAAAGCCCTCAGGAGGCAGAAAGCATTCTCTCGAAACGACCCTCTCAGACTCAATTTGAGTATCGGCATTTCCTTTGTCGAGCAAAATCTCCTTGGCTGAAGTCCTCTGTAGCCCTCCGCACAATAGTTTAGGGGAACCTACAGAAACCATTGGGTGTCCGAAAGTTCTAAAGCTTAATTGTTACTTCAATCGTCTGCTTCTGTTGGGAGATTTCAGCGCCCCACATTAAAATGGTTGAGGTCTTCTTCGAAAAGCCAGCCTGGCAGCATGTAGGTTTTATGTATGGCATGTTTCCGAGCCAACCAGATACCACCCCAGCAATGCTTCTATCTCTTTGACTTTTTTGCCTTGAAATAAAAAGTAACAAGACATGTGGTCGCCATTCCTCCTTCATAAGAAAAGCGATCGCACAGCATATGGTTTTGGCTGTCATTCAGTGGCCGGCAAGCAATCCGCAAGGTAACCTAACTCGTGCTTTTCATAGGGCAATTTTGACACTGTCCACTCGTTCCTGGCCAGATATGTCAGAAACGGTGCTTCTCCACGGTTCGCCGATGCGATCAAAATACATGGAGTTTGGTGACAAAGAAAGAAAAAAGCGAATTAAAGACCAAAAGGGCGATTCTGACGGCGGCGGGGCGGAATAATTTCGAAATTTTTGCCTAGTTTCGTCTAAAGCGAGCGGTTTAGGTTGGTCAAAATGAGGATGATGCGACGGCGGAAACGCCAACCGTTTTGGGATGTACATTGTCGAAGGTAAGGTGGGATCAACATTAGGATGGGATCAGTGATAACATAGAGTGTGATCTTAATTATCAATCTGCGAGGAGAAACTGTCAAAAGCTTGACATACATATAAAAACAATAATACGGCCGACCTTCTATTTGACAGGGCCTTAGCGATAGAACTCAAGCAATCAGCCTTGCTACTCATTGCTAATTAGTTGGTATTCCAGAAGATAGGTGATGCTGATTTCCTCAATCAAAATTTCTATAATTCTAGAGGCTGTTGTGCTGTCGGTTGAGTGGCAATCGGCAGGATCCCAGCGTGTGCCCCTTCTGTGAACGGGAATAATAACAGCAGTTTTTCCATTGTGATGCGGAGGGACGGAATTGAATGGACAAATTGCAGGCGTTTGCAAACAAACTTGAGGTAACGGCCCCGTCAAGCATGAGGACAACCGGAAATAGTGAGTCAGGCCCAGGGTTATCGCAATATTTTGTTTATTTCAACAGCTTCTCTACCTTCTTTAAAAGAAATGCGGTTGTCAACTATGACCCTGCAGTCAGGGTCATAAGCTCCAGGATTTCTGAGTTACTCCTGACTGGATGTCTACATCCGGTAAATACAATGATTAAGCCGACCAGCCTACGCCCACTGTCCCATATTCCTTGACCAAATCTCGAGGCTTCGAATCGGACAGAAGTTAGGCTTTCCGACATCCCACCACCAACAGATTTACTGCAAACGCCTTCAAGATATCTCTTCTTTTATCCGGCTTTCATCCAACCATACCATGCTCTCCACCGTTAAACAGCCTCTTCACTCCCCAACAAACGCATGATACTTACCAGCTCTACCAACATACACTTTATAACCTACTCTAGCTCATGAATCAGGCATAATACGACGTAGTCTCCCAATGGCATAACCAGCGACACTCATTCCTCCTTGCTTGTCTCACAACGACTTTTCACTCCATATCAAATCATAAACCTCGGATGGTATTTACCCCAATTATCGACATTCAAATGGCAATACAACTCAGCCATTTTCCTTGTCATTATTAGATGCTCGCTCGATACTAAATAGGATTTACTGGCTGCGCCAGTTTCATTCTTATCATTTAGACATGGATAATCGACAATACATCCGAGAGGGGCACTAGTATAATTGGTTACAATGCTTCTAAGAAAGGAAGGGTAAATAACCGCAAGGAGGCTGTACCACACGCACAGGAGAAACTTTCAGCCTCGTGGTACAAACTCTCTGCCTTTATTAACCTGAAAGATTCCGTCTGGCTGATTGTGGCTATCAGGCATCAGGACTTACCGATCAGTTGCATCTACCGTCCCCCTAATAGGCATCAGTCATAATGCCTATCGCTATTTGACGCATCT
Organism: Fasciolopsis buskii; assembly: GCA_008360955.1. Lineage (NCBI taxonomy): Eukaryota > Metazoa > Platyhelminthes > Trematoda > Plagiorchiida > Fasciolidae > Fasciolopsis > Fasciolopsis buskii. The sequence continues at coordinate 21,244 of LUCM01010510.1, forward strand.
AACGCGGCCGCCGACGTTCCAGGTCTTAAGCTAGTAGCGGGCAACTGCAACGCCCCTGGGGTTTGTTGATCATGTTTTTTCTCCCCGAAATAACTTCCTGCGTTTGTTGCCAGTGTATGACTGGCTGTTCGGACAAAACATGTTTCACTGACCACAAAGGCAACCGACCAAACCCAAGTGCACACATCCATAAACAACAAACTACTCAGATGTAGCCATTCCCAGATCGTTTAGAAGGTTTCAGTCTCGTTATCCGTTACCTACTCAGCTTTCATTAAATCATGCCATATATCCTCATGGGGCCATCTTTCCTTCACAGTTCGTAGCAAAAATCGGGTCAGTTTGTTTCTATCGGCGAAACTCCAACTGGC
>LUCM01010511.1:0-31579 GCA_008360955.1 Fasciolopsis buskii
TTGATGTTGATAACAGTAGTAATAATCACAGTCCGTTCTATTATGGCAGTGTAGCAAACAAGCTTATCAATTGTGGACAATAGTTCTTTTTGAGGAGTGCAGGGTCAGATTTTCCGAGTAGTATTACACTTATCAGTGAAAGGAATGTCACCAGCTTCCTTAAATGTATTTGACGCTGACTAAAGTTCATTTGTTCGTCTAAAAATGCAGATCCATTCGTGATGTTATTTGTATGGTTCAGAAATTTTATAACGATAAATAGGTCGGACACGTGTGACGTCATAGGTGTGAACTTTGCCTAGATAAATACAGACGCACTTTGCACAAGATAAGTGCAATAGGTAGAAAACTACTCACTTTGAAAGTTCGCTGTACTTAGGCGTATTGTACATCCAAGAGAATTTGATGTCAGATATTGCGCGACATTTAGAACTCACGTCAAAATCGGGAAAACTTGTTAGGTCTATCTGGGGGAGATTGTACCTAAAATCCCTTAGATTGTCGGATGTTCATTGTGTCCGCAATTAGTGCACTGATTAGGGTTGTTAACTACTGAGACCTTGGACCTGATGCTAACGGTGAATTAGATCACAATGATTCGTTCCTTTTCACTTACCAAAAGAATTTTTGGAAGTGTGTCGCCATCCGACAAATAGTTCACCATTCTTTTCCTGTAAGTGTTATTGAATTTTCCAATTCTGTGCCGGATTCGCTTCTCCGGCAACCGCACTTAAGTAGACTACTCACTCAGTGGAAAGTCATTTTCCACCACTTGCTTCCGAATGCATATTGCCTTACTAGACTCAGTTGAAAAAAGTGTTAAACATATAAGTTAATCTCAATTTATTAAAATGGGATTAACCTATGTGCAAAAACTTCCGGATGGGCCTCAGTCGAATGCCCACCGGAGATAATTAGGGATCCTTGCCGAACTGTGAAAACGTCCCCCGTCAACATTTGGTGCGAATTTAATTTGGCTTGATCCGTAAGCTACTGGCAACGCAAATCTCGTTGTCGTCTTTCATAGCTCACTCAACATTAGAAGAGCCAAATCTGTTGAAAATCCTAAAATTTTATTATCTTGGGAACAAAAACGTTTTATGCAAGGTCCATTTTTGAGAGCAGCAGAAATCCCCTCATTTTAAGATAACTCTAACTCGACTTATGCCTTTGTACCTTTTTTCTTCCCCTAAGAAGATTCATTACAATGATTTGTTGCACGTTAAGGAAACGGACGAACCGCAACTGAAATGATAGAGCTTATAAGGCAAATAGTCTATTAGCCACAGTCGCCACTGAAAATGACATTTGCGGCCATTTTTGAGAAGCAGAAGTCACTAATTGAGAAACGAAAATGTGGCGAATAAGCTCTTTTTCCGGTATTCGTATTCATTATAATGTATAGCACTAAATATAACGTCTAGTACATAAGCACGGATGGTGGGTTACGGTTCCGTTAGCCAAAGATCTGTCCTCTGATTAATGTTTGTAAAATTGTTCACGATGTGGAAATATTCACTTATAGATAGATATAGGTCATGCATGCGAATCTAGTTCTACTGGTTAGGAACTTTTGCATCTTTATCAACTTCACAAATGAATACACATCAGAGAACATACTGCTGATTAGCGGAATTGCGACCTACCAGCAGTCTTCGTGTATTGAAGATAATGTTTGACGTGATTTATTGACATAAATATAGGTAACTGAGAACGAGGTTGCTCGTCACGCTGTGTTGTTTCTCAATGTCTTGCGTGACCAATCACCAAGTTGTGAAGTGACCCATGTTTTTAACAAATCGTTTTACGCTGGCGTGATGCGGTCTGTAAACGCGTTTTTTGTATACGTATGCCTCAAGCGCGGCTTACGAAGCTTGGATTCGTAGCTAGGTTACTCTATTTTCTAGCACGCTCATTGGTGGATTCTTAAAAGAGGACCAGCACAAACAGTAGTTCCGAAGGACTTATAGGCTGGGGTTTTCCGGTGATTCGCTCCGATCTTGCACAATAAGATGACTTGTCTGCGAGAAAGAACGACATGGTGAAAATAGGAAATTATTACGTTATTCAAGCGCCCAATTGACTCCTTCGAAATAGTCACCCACAGCGATTGTCCACATATGCAGTAAACCTATATCACCATGAAACACAAATTGATGGCAAGAAAATTCAAGTTGGTACGTATGTCTGTTTGCTGCAATTTATTCTGGAATGCAGAATTTTGGGATACTGCAGGTCAAGAAAAATTCCAGAGCATCCACGCTTCTTACTATCATCAAGCTCATGCCTGCATCTTTGTTTTCGACGTAACACGTAAAGTTACCTACAAAAACTTGGGTCGGTGGTACGAAGAATTGCGTCAATACAGACCGGACATTCCTTGTGTGTGCCTGGGTAACAAAATTGACGGTAAGCGCAAAAGTTCGAATAAATACCACGCTAGTTGATGCCACTGTTACCAACAAAACATTCAAGTTTCCCATTGAAAACAAAATGATTTTACATTTTGTATCCGCTTCTGATGGAACCAACGTTGTACGCGCTTTCGAGGATGCCATTCGAGCCGCCTTAGCATACAGGGAAACAACTTCCGATGTCATGGACCACATCATGGAAGAACTCGAGGTGAGAATAACTGACGGAATCAACTTAATTATATTTTACTCCTTAGTGTGTCTACTTTTCCGGAACATTTCTACAATACAGAAGCGAAATTTCAGGTAGCCGTAGCTTGTAAACTGACTTCTAACTTTCCTCTAGATCCGTCAGCGACACTCTAGTTTCGTCGGAATTTCACGAACGTATCGCATACGGTGTATCCTGTATTAACACACCAACACTTATCAAAAAGTAACTGAGGACATTATGGGACAACACCGATCCACATAAATTAACCATATGTATTTCAAGTATCTGTGTACTTGCACTAAGCATTTATTTTTCCACACGAAGACCTGCATGTTTATTTGATCCTTATTTTGCTCGATTCCTCAACAGCACAAAGCAAGTCCTTTGAAAGCTGCATTGCGCCAATAGTTTAACTCCCGTTCTTTTGATACTGTGGAATGTATAATGCATTTAGTTTATTTGGATTGACTCGAATAGGAAAAAACAGTGCTTATCGATCGTGCGAAGCAGGTTCGAACTATTAGTTTGAAATAACAAGGATTGTTAGGTCGAGTGTGAAATTCGCGCATCTGGAATGACATTGGATCTGGAGAGTCAGATTACCGCGGTTTTGGTTCGACTTTCTGTCCCAGTCGTTTTATTTAATTCGGAAATGATATTATTCAGAAAAACAGTAAAAAATCATCTTTCACAATATTAAGTTCTCACTACGCTGCCAAGGGTCAAAAGAAAATTTGTTGGTTATCAGCTGATGGAATCTGGAAAGAGATATGTTCCTCCTGACCACTAGCTCAGTTTTTTATTAGGCCTTAAGCGCTTTCTTACGGACAGTAAGCTGGCTACGGGAAGGTGCCTGGAAGCTAGACAGTGAGGATCTCGAGTTAGCAACGCACCAGCATAAAGAATCATCGGTGGGAGTGGTTGGCAAACGAGCAAGAAAACAGTTGGGCAATAAAGAGAAGCTTTATTTTTGTTTTTAAATGTCTAAAATATATGAACCGTGAGGATACGAATGCTGATGCAAGACGATGTTACGGTTATCGAGGGTGCGCTTTATTAAAGATTGGTTGAACCAAACACTACACATCGGCTCGGTTTTGTAGCATTGGTTGTCTACATCTCTGCATGAAACTGAACATCTGGCCTCGGGCAAGCATAAATTCATAACCACACAGTGATCTTTTACCCCTTCGCTTAAATCATCCTCGGACATGAGTGCAGATATCCAAATCGTGGTAATCTACTCAAAATCAGTGCTCTTTCGACTAACTGATCTCTACGACTCAGGACCATACAGTTAGGAATATAGCGTTTGCTCTTATGCAAACAGAACATTGGCTATCCTTTTTCAAAGTGGGTTTGCAATAGAATGAATCTGGAATCGAAGTCTGCAGCATTTGGGCCAACTGTTATCTGCCCTAAAATAAGATCGCTCACACCAGCCGAAAACTCGGCTTATTACGGAAATTCCCGAGCCCAGTTTTCTCATTGTCCAAATAACAGCTATTCTTGGGCCTTCTTATACAATCCGAATAACCTTCGGTCTTGATATACTAAAGTAACAGTCGGTTTTACTCAATTAAGCATGTCATTATTCTTTCAGACATGTATATTCGATAACACCTGGTACCGTTTGCAGAGATAAAGCCAAAAATAATATCCCAGTCTAAGAAGATTCAGAGGAATTCGCGTCTTGATTTGTTTTTCGGCTACAGGTTTACCGAACTAACTGGGTAAATTATAACAAATAAAAAAGCCAGAAGCCGCTTTACACGGTTTATCTGGGACCATTTCGCTAAATTTGTACATGTGTATTTTGGATTCTGTGCACTCGGTTGCATTGTTAGTAGAATAAATAATGAAAAATTGACCGAAATAGGAATGGGTGACGAGTCAAGATGAGTAGGGAAGAGCTGGGTGATAGGCGCACTTCACAAGTTCTGTCATAACGCAGTATAGAATCTATCTTATTGGCACACTGTTTCACAACATGTAATATTTGCACAGACTGCACAAAACGTATGATGTAATTACCATAACCCTGAAGTACAGTGGATATCCAATGGAACTAGTTTTCACAAATGAGGGTTGATCAGCAAGCCTCTGAATTCGGTCAGCAAGCGCACTTACAATAGAACCCATTCTGTCATCATTTTCATTTCTGTGCGGATGCTCACACAGCCGGGGAAAGACCCGCTTTGTGCCAAATCAAGCTGTATAGGGTGATTTAGATGTCGATGCTAAGCCGTCTACGTAAACAGAACAAGGAGGCAGTTACTCCATCCAATGGTTAAACATATACTATTGTGGCCTCAAAAATCAGTGAATAACCTGCTCGTGGTAATGACGTCATCCAGAAGTCAAGGTCAATGTGGTCGACGGTCCCACAACATCCGATCGAGTAAAAACGTTGGCAACCTTGACAACTCGCATAGGGTCACATACAACATCGTCCGGCGTCCAGTCCATGACTTAGCTTTCGCAGGCGATTCCAGATTTCCAGAGTGGAATCCAAGAGAGGAGCATCGTCGTGGGTTGGAGACACTGAAAAAAGATGGTTTAATTCCTTGAAAATTCCCAATGAGCACATTGAGAAAACAAAATTTGGCGAACAAGCTCGTTTTCAGTGATTCGTATTCATGTCATTACATCACTATATATATGGAAAAAACACTTTAGGAACGATTGGATGAGTCAGATAAAAATATGGGTGGGGAAGGGATTTGTGGTGTTACATGCATAGCCTGAATACACCGGAACGTGTTATGTTAATTGTTTTGTTGCCCAGGGTTTGCGTTGGGACGGAGGGTGAGCCGGGGGAGCTGAAGCGCAACCACAAATTGTTTTTGAGAGCGCAGTGGAGGATTAGCACAACATGTTCTTGTGTATTCATCTTTTGCTTTCCCCAACAATATTACTTTCCGACTAATCCAATTTTTCCTAGTGATTTTTTCCAAATATATAGTGATGTAATGGCATGGATACGAATCACTGAAAACGAGCTTGTCCGCCAGATTGTGTTTTCTCAAAGATGGTTCAATAGAAGTCGGTGGTGAGAGCACCGTGTTGCCCATTTGTCTAACTCGGGCCTCGTAAAGGAAAAAACTGAAAACAAAACAAGAAAATCAGAACATATACAGTGACGTCCATTGTTTTTAGCTTTTCCATCCGTTTTCTGCACTGCATATTGCTGCGTTGGCACCATGCTTGTTTTGAATTCCATGTATATTTAATATATATTCAGTGAACAACTTACTTATATATATATATATCTTAGATTTGGAAATAAGAAAAACAACGTGGTCGTGAATGTTTATAATGGGCCGACGTTTCCGTTACCCTGGGAAACCGTTCTGAAAGCAGGATCCGATTGTAAAACTGCCTTGAGAAATTTTACACAAGGCAATATATATTTTACACATATCTAAATAGAGGTCATATGCTTTCGAAATCACACCGAAGGACGAAAACAATGAACAGAAGAACGGAGAGAAAGAGAAATGATGGGCAGAGCTGACAACACATGCTAGCTCTCCCATTTCCCATCTCCAACTCTTCAGACATTCATTGGGATCTATGACTCCTCCATGGGCTTCATGCCACTCAGTTTTCAAATCGAAGTAAAGGGTTAATTTAGGGTGCCTTACTCCGGGCCTCTGATCGGGCGGTGTAACCCAAAATGTAGCAGGACGGTCTGAGGGTCACTAAACCCACTGAGGACCATTGATTGATTGACCAATTTATGTTTTCTGAATGGGATTAGACGCCCTTGGCGCCACATACACCCTCTTTCACAGATGCCGGTGAGCGCACAACTGTATGCTTCGTACGTCGCCAGTGGTTGGATTGGTATCATGAATAACCCAACTCCCCTAGACTGATTACTGAAGACTAATCAACCCCGTGGAGGACGCTCTCCTTTCTCCTCGCACTCTGGTAGAAACATCGCCAAGAGAACGCAGTGCGTAGGATTTCCTCAACAGAGGCTATGTGACGACGGTCATTTGGGAGCATTTTGAGAGCCGCTCAGAGCGAGTCGATAATTCGAAGCCTGGAAAATTCACTCCCTTGCTGAGACATTTGGAGGTAAGGTACTCGAAATGTCGGCGTTTTCCGATACGAACCGGAATACGCACAGATCTGACACTGAACACAGGATTATTCAGATACGCTGTGTAACTGAATGGCAAAACCGGAAACAGCACGAAAGGCTTTTCAGTTTGGTCTTACCTTGGGAAATGAACCTTCCCTCCTTTTTCTGTTTGCGTTTCCCTTGGCGTTGACTCGTCACACAAATCTGGATTCATTTTCTCACTATTTATTTCCTCTTATGAACAGTCACATAGACCCTAGTATGAACATGTAGAGATGCGGCAAAATCGTCTTGGATACGCTGTATAAGCTCATTCAAGTATTTGATTGGTAATCGGCACTTTCTAAACACACTGAGTCACTAGCTTCAGCCACTGGATGCAGGTAGCGAAAAACCTGGCCAGCTTATTTCCCTTTATATCCCCTGTGGTTCAAGCTTAACAGATTTCCCCCTTTCTCTTATTTTACAAGAACCTGGGTGATGGAGTCGTGCATCGAACGGAGAACAACACATGATGACTGCGATACGTTTCCTTCAAACACAACGTTGGAAAATGTACACGCAATCTACGTGAGACTCGATATTCATGAAATGTCTCAACGTAACGTCCATTGCTGGCGCAAATCAGTTATTCAGTGATTTACAAATTAATTGGAATTATAAGTTTATCCGTCAAGTAAATGTAACTTACTAGAGTGATACAATACTACACTGTTGCCCAATGTTTTTGTTGAGCTCTCTACTGATGCACTTTTAAGGGGCAATTCTGCATATTGTTTTGAGTGGCAAGTTAAGGGATCTTTCTAGTCAACAGAGTTTCCCCAGCTGCACGACCATGGTTCCCTTTTCAAGTGGCAATACATTTATGGATAGATTAATCTTACCTGAATTAGAGAAACAGGTGAGTCACATCATTCCAAGGGAGATTCTCTTCCAATTGCTTGTACATAGGTAGGGGTATTTGCATGTCAGATTGTTACTATGGTTTCATGGCAAACTGCACTTTCTCTCTTCATTAACTAACAAAAAAGGAAAAGGTTGGCGCAGTGTGCTGCAGCTATCGATAGTTAGATTGGCCTTTAAGATAATAACTGAAACCAAGGCCAACAGTGCGAGGTCAGTGAGTTACAACTACCGGGTTAATTAGTGAATCGGGGAAAATGAGGCCGCTTTTCGACATATGGTGTTACTTCAACAGCTATTGAACCTACAAATTCTTGGATTGGTTAAGGCAAATGAACGTTAGTGTATCACATGGGATTTTGTTATGACCAACAACTAAACATCCGATTCAGAACTGCATAGATCACTCTTGAACAGATATCCGGAATGCCGCTTTATCCGGAGTAGATCTACACGTTACCTGGCGCATCTCTGTCGTAGGTAGGATGAAAGACAGCAGGTTGGCAATTAATCAAGGATTGCCTTCAAGACTAGTGAATAAAAGGGCGGGGTGGAGCAACCTACGATGTGGTAGGCTTTCCCACTGTAAGTGGTTTTATGGAATTTTCCGAAGGTTTTTGATGGCATCGTGATTCGGCGATAGTGGCTCGCAGAAAATAGAATGTGGATTTCGGTAGATAATCGAGAACGTGGGGTGAGTGCCTGCGAAATAAACAAGCCTGGCATACTGGCAGTAAAGTTGACGAATATAAGAACGGGCACGATGGCGAAATAGAATACATTTAATTATGTTGCCTTTGCTTTTTTGCTTTGTAGAAAAATTTGCATGACGGTTTATTCTGAAAATGACAAGGCTGCCAACATCGAAAACCACGTACTGGAAGAACAAGGGCCATTGGGATCAATTAAACTGAGAAAATGGACGAGGGTCACAGTAATCAGTGTTTCTGCCTTCCCACTCTTCATCACGGGAGGACAAGATTGGTCACAAGATTTAGCTACTTGAGCAAATCAGGCTTATGATGAAGAATGCAGCTGCTCCTGTGAACCGTTGTAGGCAGCAAGATTTCTGACAGCTAATCACTCGAAGTGCTTGTCTAGAGTCGCTCAATCAGTTACAGCCGACCAATAGACGTGAAACTGCATTTTTGAGACCCATAGTGCTAGAATTTTGGGAATGTTGAAAAGTCCTTAAAGATGTTCGTCTATCGGTTCTGTACTTGCAGCCGCAAGTCCACTGAATAGATAGGACATAATGGGGGAACTGGAAATACTGGGCAGTCTGAGTTAGATTTTCTGAATCCCCGTATCGTGTCTGCACTCCTAAAGAAGCAGCACGATTTGTCTTCGTGATAGCGTCTTATCCGTCGTCGCATTGGTCTAAAACCTTGATTTTTAAAAGACAATGAAAAGAAAATCGTTCTCATAGAGACATGGGCTGTCTCATCTCTGTTACCCTCCTACATAAGTGTTCAGCGATAAATTGCTCGGGCAGCCGTTCTCCTCCAGTACGGAGAATATATGTCGGAGCCCGTCTTCAGGTCTCCTTTTTCCCTGATAGTACCGAGGTTGGAATGCCTATTACTATAACTGTCGTCTATTTCCTCAATCCGAGTGATTCCAGTGACCTTTATCCTTCCTACCGATGTTTCGGTAGTCTTCATTTTTCACAAACAATCCAGATATTTGTACACAATTGAGAATCTAGCGGGAAATAACTGGATTTACTCTATCGTGTGGTCGTAATTCTACGCGCACATATTAAATTTCTAAGGGGAACTACATATACCACGGTACTATCGTGGTATACTGTCCTTCGGAAAAAAATTATTCATTTCCGGCCATGAATTACTCTACAATCCGTCTCAAAGCTTGATTTTGATTTTGTGGCATTTATTTCTTGTATCATTATTACCAAACACAGTAACTAATCTTCCATTACCTCCGGCACTTTCGTGTCCTTCCTGACCCCACATTACCCGCATCTGTCTCCCGGCTCCAGAATGGTCGGTCCTATCTGCTGAGGAGATTTTACTGATTGTTGGTTTCAGACTCTATCCGAGGGAACAACAGATGGACACATTCCGTACCTCTTGTTAGTGAGCCAAAGCTAATGAATACTCAATGCATCCGTTGAATTTGTATCCCCCGTCGGTTCGGTTACATGTTGTCGCTCGGTTCACCTTGAGTGCGCTTTGATGTAACATTTCTACCACACCTGCTGAGATGGAGTTTCAGAGATTAATCACCTGCCCGGTTTGGTAGAATACCATCCGCGAACCAACGAGGCGCTTATTTATGAGTGTCTAAGTGGTCCTGGGTTTGAAAACAGTTCTATAAAGAAAATTCTGGCCGTAAGTCGGAACCCAGATCTCCGTGGCTGCTAAGCTTCGCCATGCGTGTTTAGACTGCCGAAAATAATACTATGACTTTTATCTGAACATCACAGCTGGCCCCAAGTAGTAAGTAGCAGCAGATAAGTAGCAGCCATTTAAATCCCTTTAGTTTGTCCACTTACAGGGATAGATTTCAAAACCACCATACTGGTGAATGTCATACAAACCGAAATCGGAAGGCGTTCAAGGAAGAACGTCCTGGTAAGCGACGGTGAGCTCCAACTGTGATCTGTGCTGACACAGACTTTATCGATATGTTTCCCTCGGGCTAATCGTGTCGTTCACAATAATTGCTCCAGAGTCCGTTTACTCCTAATTAATGTGCAGCACTTTCTTACTGATGACAGACTATGGCATTTGACGGATCAGTTACCATGTTGGCCTAACTGTCGACGTTCACGAGTGAATTCCATAAGTTAAACCAGAATGTGGGCTCATAAATTATAATGTTTGTCCGAGGATTCATTTAAGCATGCCTAGTATACCACACTTCTAGTTTGTTTGCCTACACGAGACATGACCTCAACCAATACTGCTCACCGTTTGAGTTCACTGGAAACATTGTTGGTCCCAACATGGAGCAGTTTCGGATGCCACTGGTGATGGGATGCCATTTGGCCAACAAATTCGTAACCATGATGTTGCAGACTCTACGCGGTTTTCTCTGGCCTTTCATTACTAATTGCCATACGGATTATACCAGATTACATGCCGAACAAATTCTGTTACTGACTTCCCAAAGAGTTACTAAATTCATTTTGATGAGTAGATCGTGGTAAACGAAAAGACTCATGTAGTAAAATTCAGCAGTAAATTATAGAAGTATTGCACAACTATTTAATCCCCTTTAGAAGGCATTAGTAGTGCATGTCCACTGCACTTAAATTGTGACACTAACCCGGAAAGAACGATTGTGAGTTGACCACCTTGTAACTTGTTATCCGGAAATCCATAAACGCTCGGCCATGTTGGAATTGAGCAAACTGCTGCTGCGACCACGAAATTACAGTGTTTTCCTGCAGAGAGCTGCCGGTTTTTTTTACTTCGAGTGTTGGTTTCACCTCTATTACCCCACTTTGCGTCTTACTGCTATATATTGGACTCGCGCAATTATTATTTTCCTACCGAATCACGGAGCACCATGCTAGTTGAAGTCTCACGTGAATAAGTCTTGTTCTTGTTCTCTCGCGTTCTAACTTGAATAGCATCCAAAACTCATAGAGACAGCATCTGCCGGCTGTTGCACTTCTCCGCCCCCAATGGGCTTTCAAACTGGCCACATTCAATGTGCGAAAAATGATGCGTGTAGGTCAACGAGGGTGTTCAGTTTGTACACTGAAGACAGTAACCATAGATGGGTGTTGTATTCGGGAAACTCACATTCAAGACTCCAGCTCTGTTATCCGACTGACATCCCCATTTAGTCCTTCTATGAAGCCCCATCAGGGAACTCGAAGCTGCGACCGCTGGTGTTGGTGTGGCTCAGAAAGAAAGGGCTGACACTGCACAGTCGACAACCAGCTGTATACAGTGAGATATGTGGTTCATGATCAATAAATGACCATCGTTCTGATAGAAGCAGCCCGTATGATGTCTCAGCGGTCTGCTGACGGTTCGTTTATTCACAAACTGCGGCGCCGTCTTGTACGCTGGACGGGGCATTGCCAAGCGCAATTTAACTGGTTTTCAGCATCAGAGACTTGCACAGCTATTCCAGCAAGCGTTCGGTGGTTTGTTACAACACATTAACCAACTGAGGCGAAGATCCCCAGGGAAATTCGAGCCTTAGGACTTCATAAAGCACCGGGCTCCGATGGGCTTTCCTCAGTCCTGTTTAACGATGGAGGAATGGAACTGGTCACAGCACTTCACGTTTTGATCTCGATGATTTGGCAATCCTATAAAGTTTCCTCCGCATGGGCGGAGTCGACTGTTGTTCCCATTTTTAAAAAAGGCTTGCGCAGTGACTGCGCTAACCATAAGAGTATTAGCCTTATCTCGATAGCGTCAAAGCTGCTTGTGTCTGTCACTCTTCGCATTTTGTTCTACACAGGTGAAGGGCAAAAATCGCGAGGAGCGGGCTGGGTTCTGTGCTGGTCGTGGATGTGTTGGTCAAATCTTCACCCTCCGACAGACGTTGGAGCACCCTTTTACTTTTCAAAGGCCAACTGGTATATGGTCTGTATGTAGAACTCAGCCCTGTATAATCAATCGAAATCAACCAAAAAACAACGTGTGTATGGTTGAATCATAAGTAACAGTTGATTTGTTGTGGTTTATTGTTATTAATTGTTTCTCCTCTGTTTGTTACTCTTCGGCAATTCCATTTGCCTGTTGTTGCGCTAATACCGTGCTCGTTTTCAAGCTTTTATTTAATATGCACATACATGTATTCGTGCGATACATCTGCCGCATCTGGTGGCTGACTGCAGTTCACTAAACCTTATCGACTAATTGAACTTCGTCGAATTTCGCCTTCGGAACATGAAAAAGGTTAGTGAATCGAACACCAAAAGCATTCTATATTGGTAAGCGCGTTTGATGTCGCTTAGCAGACTCGGTTGGTACGCCTCTGCTGATGTTCTTTTCTTTACGCTTTTGCACTATCAATTCGTGCAACCATAACTTCACTGTAACCGAATGTAGCCACAAACCACTAAACTCGGAAGTTGCAGTGCTGCATCGTGCATTAAGTTTCCTAAATTTGAATCAAGAGAATAAACAAACTAAATCAAAAGTGTAATCCACGGGCTTACAAATAACTCTAGGTATCACATTAATAGGCATTAAGCCAGTGATCTGTTTTTGATGCGACCACGCAACAACGTCCGCTAATAGGTAAAAAATAACAAGAATGAAAGAAACATCAGCCGCGATGTTATAAGATGGTTGGAAAAAGAGATTAGGAAAGATTTTGAATACACGGACGTTACTGACCGTCATATTCATTCATACCCCCCATTATCTTCAAACGTCGCCTGCAGATCTTTTCAGGAAACCTATCTCTTGCATTGTTTCATTTGCAAGAATAAGTGAAAAGTCGACTGTGACAGTAGAACAGCCTAACTTTGCATTAAGTCGCAGTCCAACGCTCCACCTGTCGCTGTTGAATGTGAACCGCCGAGGGGTTGGAATCCCTAGTCACCTCGCTTGCACTCGATTTTCGTGGAGTGGTATTTCTAAACAGTCGGTAAAGGTTCCGACTATTTCCGGTAGCTAAAGCTTCTCCATTTCACTCCATCTTGCCATCCGCCACTGCTTCTGGTCATTTCTTAGGCCCCTGATCAGTTGACATTTATTCATCTCATTGGAAGGTGTACCACAGAAATTCCTTTCACTCCTCCAATCTATGCTTAAGAACAGACGAATCGGAGTTCGTGTATATCGCCATTCTTCATCCGAGAATTGGTTTTCGTTAGAATTGTCATCTTTCACCTGTTTTTTTCAGTTTTGTCGCTGAGATGGCTATGAAAAATTCTATCGTCATGTGAGAATAGTGGCACTGATGTTTGCTCACAGAGAAATCTGTTTGACTTCGAGTATGGCGACGATGCTGTGCTGCTATGTGAGAATTCAAGTAAATCGCAGATTTTTCTTGATCATTTGAGCGACACTGTGGGTAGTTATATCCCATCACTTGTGAAGTTGTATCTCACGTGGTCGCCATGTGTCAGGTGAAATATCTGCACCGAGCAGGAATTTTCAAGTGACACGCGATAACATACTAATAATCTCGTGCACATTAGCAGCAGGGAGTTCAACCTTGCTTTGTCGCCCTTAAACATGCATGTTGTAAGCAAAGGATTTCCGAAGGCCCGGTGTTTGAACACTGTTTTCGTCGGAACATTTATAGAAAATGTTAGGAGAATTTTATGTTAGACGTTAAGCCCTAGGAATTGGGTCTTTAGGACATGCGCTGAATCAGAGCAACTAATGGTGGTTGTGTCGTGTTCTGCGCCTGCTAGGAGAACGTCTCACTTGCTATGGGTTTTATCTGTGCTAGATATTTGTCCCAAGATGAGTGGTGATGGCTAGTCGATGACATGGCCAGACGGTATGAAAACTTTAGCCAGTGGACTGGCTCGTGTAGGTGCAGTTAGACTATCAGGTTAGGGTCCACGAGATCTGCAAGCGACGGTTAGCGACAATGGAGGGTATGGCCGAACATCACAGTCATTGGCGTCCTTTTATTTGAAATATCTAATTTATGCTTCTGTTGAAAGTAATATTTTGCAGTTAATCTTTGATTATTCATCGCCGCACTTTTTTCGTTTTAGTGGCTATTACTACGAAGCTGCAACCAAAACCAGAGCAAACTGAGGCCAAATAAAATCGATTTGGAATCGAGAATGCTACCAAGTGGTTTTAAACACGTTGACGAAATTGTCGTTCGGTCTGCCTGCATCCCAAAATATGAGTTGTTCAAACAGTGTCCCTCGGGCGTTTCAGAAGTTTGTCGACATCACTCTTAAGCTTCATTCACATCTATACCAAAGAAAAAATACTAGTCGCGCCATCGACACCACATGAGCACATCCAAGCGTTTGAAGCCACTGTTCCAACGCCAATCCTATCACCGAACAGTATTCAGCAGTGATAACTGTGAATTTTGGAGGATGGAACCGACGTTCTTAGGCCATGTGATCACCTGATAAGTTATCAAACCTCGCGGGTATAAAGTAAGCGGTATTGTCGATTACGCCATGCTGTCGACAGTCAAGATTAAACAATTTCCGCAGTTAGGTAACTTTTATTGTTGCTTCATACTCCATGTGGCTGAACCTTTGCTTCAAATAACCGACCTACTTCTTAGTAATCCAGGTAATTCAGCGCTTACAGATGCAGCACCATTAGTGGTTCCCGAAGTAAAAATCAGCATCATTTGCGATCACGCTCCAACAGTCGGATTGGACGCTTAGCACGTTGGTATACGCTTCAGATTTACTAGACCAGCATCTGGAATTTAGAAATATCTAAGGTTTTCTTTGCAACACCTTAAACTCAGAAATGAAATACAGTGCATTCTTTTGGGAACTGTTGGCAGCGCATAATGCTAATAGACATTTTTGCCTTGACGTTTAGGGCTATTATTCCATCCTACTTAATGAACAGAAAGCTTTAAAGTATGCTCTGGATACTATTTCTGGTTGCCACTTTCGACGAGAAATCAGGTATTTGGAATATATTTTTAAGGTGGGCCGGACTGTATTGCAAATGCACAGCTTACTGCCTTAAGCTCTCCCGTTGTAGACCTCTAGTTGAAGCCCGGATACAAGGTAATTTTGGCACGTCGTCAGGTGCCAGTCGTCAGATTATTGTGCGATGTTATGAGACCTATCTACTAGTCTGCTTCGAGAATTAGTACGCTCTACTTACTGGCGTTTCATGTCACGCCCAACTCAGTGGCTCTTTATTTCGTAGGAAGATGAATACCATTATGTCGTCAATGGTTACCGAGAGTAGCGATTCCAGTCCGATCCATTCTCTTCGATCTCAGGGCACGGAGCGGATCCCCACTGCCGCCTACCGGCCGGCGGTGGCCAAACAGGTGAGGTTGTGGCGTTCGGAAGTGAAGGTCGCGGGTTCGTATCTTCCTACCGCCGGTCAACTTCTTCACTTGGCAGCCCTCTGCTGGCTGCGGCTCCATTCCTGAAAATTGATGTACATTGTTGTTTCATTAATATAGGAAGTAAAAGATAAAAGATACCATCCGGTATCGAACGGTTTTCATCGTCATCTACGAACGTCTGTCAGATCTCTCGAAAACCTTGAATAGTGCGGAACGGTGACGTTAATCCTACTCAGCCTAGTCAGCTTTTAAAAACATTAACCCTGCACCAAATTGATCTGGGTTTGGCAGCTACCTCACAACACCAACTATTTTAGCAGCTGGAGGGAATGGAACGAGAAACAACGAAAGACCGGGTGCAAGAAATATTTCAAATCCAAGCACTCAACTGACTGCAATAACGGAGCATATCACCAACTCAGTATTAGGATATACTTCAGGGCATACATCTTTAGCTCCTCTACGGGACTTATTTTCGGCATGACGTCAAGACTGTTTGCGAGATCTGGCTCAAAAGCCTCCTTCTGTCAGTTTCGATACGTTTTCGATAGCACCTTGTTTATTAAACGAGGTTCAACGGTAACCCTACATGATTTTCTAACATTATGCCAGAGCTTTGCTATCATCCAAGGCATCAGTCGGATTGCACTGCTACCATAACAAACGAGCTAACGTCTCACGTTCAAGCTAGGAGCCGGCCGAAGCCGTTTTATTATAACATGAGAATACTCTCCAACTTTCAAGTCGGAAGTGCGCTACAGTGAAGCAACCACTGAATGGGATTCCGTTGCATGTTCCGACCGGAAGACCGTTTGACCAGCAAGCCTTCACGACTAGCCCAAACATGACCTCCTAACTAATTGCACTAAAAGCACCCACGTTGATATTTTCGACACGAAATATACCCACTTCATATCCCCCACCGTTGTATATACACCAAATCCGCTGCAATTGCTACATCAGTCTTCGTCTCTGTTCGCTTCCACAGAACTAGATCAGTTAGCTCGTCCCACGAAATCCTCCGACAATTTGGGCTCCGTTGGTCTGTCCTTGATAGTCTTCGACGTTTTACTTAAAGACTTCTCAGTCTGGCTCTCAATTTGCCGTTCTTCGACGTCGCAACAGGATCGGTGTGGCTCTAATCAGCAGGGACTTAAATTGTGGCAGCACACATTGGTCCGCTACCACATGAACACATGATTGTTTCACACACTTATTTTGTTGCGGCCCTTTTCATCAGAAATCTATCAAAGCAGCATCGATTCTTTCAAGGAAATGAACTTTATGGAACGTCTCCTTCTAAGCTACATGCAGGTGGCGCCGCTTGTGACGCATTCAGAAATTTTCAACGTTAATATTCACGGGGCTCTAGTGCTTGCTTGGTGCAAAAAAGCACCAGCAAATACCTCGAAATTACTTAGAAATTTAATTTGTTATTATCTGTCCGTAGACTGTGATTGGGCCAGTGAAACAAAGATGACCTTAGATGTCAAGATAAACGCGTCTGAAAACGAAAAACGAAACTTTTCGAGCGCGAAATGTTCAGAAACGTTTTTGAGAGAATCTTCCTACTCATCCTAGTAAGTCTCATTAAATGATGACAAACTCACCTGTCTACAAAATGCACTTGTTTTATTAATTATTCTGTCCACGATTGCGCATGCATTCATAGACTAAAAGACAAATATGTGCCAATTGTGGTCTATTGCTCATGGTTGATCATGAACAGAAAAATTTTCGTTTAGCGAGGATCATTCTTTAAACCGAGTGACTGTGTCAAGGTCTTTTGGGTGCGTTTCGTTAGTCGCTTACATTTTTCCCGCCACAGTAAAGCGGTGAGCAGGAAAAAGAAAAATCTTTCGGCATCACATTGTAGCGGATAAGGAACTGATTTTAAAGCATCGCACAGTTGAAACTTTTCCACTTAAACTTTTCCAGCACTTCAAACTAAATAGGGCCATCATTTGTGTAATAAACAAATGAACGAAGCCAGGAGCATAACTTCCATGGAGGAAATCGATCACACTCAAGGATGAACACAAAGTTCCTTATATTCTTAATAAAAATTCACGACAGAAGTTTCTTTCTCTAATCCTGCTGCAGATTATCACCGAAATTACATGCGCCATTATCCAGACAGACATAAGTGATAACTAAACTTACTGAGTCTCACCATGTTTGTGGCATGAACTAATCGACTAACAAAGCAGGAAATATACTCATCCTGCTCAGTAGTAGAAAATACTGAGCATCGCAGTCTAAGGACGCATTTTGTTGCGGAACGAATGGCTTTTAGTGACCTGAAAAGCACTCAAAATGATCATTTCTTGGAAGAATTTCTTTGGGAAAGTTGTGCCATTTTCTTGCTCCCGCACGAACAACGTTGGAAAATTCTTACCAAAAGATCAAAAGAAAATTAACTCCAACAGGATGAATTTTGTCGCCGAAGTAACGAAGCTAATCTATTCATTCTGAGAAAGCGGCCGATGAAAAGAATCGACAGAGTCTCCCAAGGAAGTCCAGTACATAAACCTATCAAAAATAAATAGATGGTAACTATCTATCTACCTAAATATCTATCTATCAGTCAACCTATCTATTTGATTATCAAAATATCTATCTAGTTATAAATATATCTATCTAGCTACATTTCTGTCTAGCTATTTACATATCTATCTGTATTTATATCTCCTCATCGAAATATTAATAGCACCATTCACATAATTAAATATTTAACGTTCCGTCAAAATAACTAAAAATCTCTGTATTTATGTACACATCCATTTACATACCCAACCATCTATCTATATATTAAACTATTTATGTACCATATATATCATAGCACCAGTCTATTTCTCCATCTACCTATTTATTTATCAGTATACTTATCAATGTATCTATCTAACTAGGCATATGGATAATAGTTAAATATTGATCTAACTGTCTACCTATCTTCCTAGATCTTTAACTATCCCTCTATCTATCTAATTATCTATCTATTTATTTATCTATCTACCTATCTATCCAGCTATCTGCATCTAGCCATTTATCAGTCTATCAATTTATCGCTATATCTGCCTACCTATCTGTCTTTTCGTCTATCAGTATTTCTAGTTATCTATCCATCTATCTATCTATCTATCTATCAACCTATCTATCTATCTATGTATCACAATATTTATCTATATAAATATCAATCTATCCACCCAATTCTATCTATGTTTCTATCTATCTATATGTCTATCAATCTTTCCACTCATATCTATCTAACTATCTCTCTATCTGTGTATCCGCTTTCATATCTAGCAAGCTAACTATCAAACAATCCATCTTGTTATCGATCCATCTGTGTATCTATTTATTTATTTACTTATCTATCTATCTATATACCAATGCATCTATCTATCTATATATTTATCTAAATACATACGTACCTATCTAACTAACTATCTATCTGCGTATCCATCCAGTTTTTTCAATCTATCGATTTAAATCTCTATGAATTTTACCAATCTCTCTGTCTCAATATCCATTTGTATATTCAATTATCTACCTAGTTATCCATCTATATATCCATCTATTTATATATATTCATATCTAGCTATCCACCCATATCTATCTATGTATCCATCTATATATCCATATGTCTAACTCTCCATCTGTCTAACTATGTCTCTGTCTATCTATCTATATACCTACCCCTCCATCTTCTTTTATATTTACCTATATTTACATATCTACTCATAAATCTATCTATCTATCTCTCTATCTATATATCAGTTATTCAAAATATCAATCTATAAGCATATCCACCGGTTACTTTCTATCTATCTGTCTAACTATATCATCATCTGCCATACTATATATCTCCCAATGTATCTACATATCTATCTAATTATCTATTTACTATCCCTCGATCTGTCTATCTGTATATCTATCCAACTAACTCTGGATATATTTATCTCCTGATCTACGTATATCTTGATCTATATATCTATCGATGTCTCATTCTATCTCTCGATTACCCTATCTAACTCTCGATATATCGATCGAATTCTCGATCGATCTATCTTTCTCGCCATCCATCTAACTATCTCTTGATCATTCTATCTATCACTCCATCTATTTTTATCTCGATCTATCCTCATCTCGATCTATGTATCTCTCGATTCATCTATCTGTCGATCTATGTACAGCTCGAACTATTTAGATCTCGATCTACATAACTCTCGATTCAACTATCTGTAGATACATCTATCTACCTATCTCTCAATCTATTTCTGTCTATCTCTCTCCCGATCTATTTATCTGCCGATCTATTTATCGTTTACTCGATCTATCTATCTAACTCTCGGTTTGATTATCCAAATCTCGATATACCTATCTATCAATCGAGCTATCTAAATTTCTCACGATGTATCTAACTATCCATCCAACGATATCTCGAAATATCTACATATATCTCGATTCATCTCTCTATCTCTGAATCTACCTTTATCTGGATATGTCTTTCTCTCGATCTATCTATCTATCTATCTCTCGGTTTCTTCATTCATCTGTCGATCTATCTATCTAGCTCTCGATCTATCTATCTATTTCCCGATCTATTTATCGCTCGATCTATTTAGCTCACGAAATATCTAGATCTAGATTTAACTATGTTGTGATATATCTATCTATCTATATGTCTATGTATATCTCGATCTATTTGTCGCTCGATCTAACTATCTCTCTAACTATACATCTCAAGGCATATCTTTCTATCTCTCGATCTATCTACCTCTCGATTTTTCTAACTAACACCCGTTCAATCTATCTTGCTCTCGACCTATCTATCTCTTTCTCGATCGATCTATCTATCAACCTATGTACCTACCTTTCGATCTATTTATCTCTCGATTTCGCTATAACTCGATCCATCTATCCATCTCTCGATATATCTACCCCTCGATTATCTATATCCCGTCTATCTATATCTCCATCTATATATCTTTCGATCTATCTATATTTCGATCTATCCATCTCTCCAAAACTCTATCCCTCGAACTAAGCATCTCCCGATTTATCCATTTATCTCTTGATCTATTTATATCTCGATCTACCTAGCTATCTCTCGATCTATCTCCTCATGTCCCGAACTCTCGATAAATCTATTTCTTGATGAATCTATCTTCCACTCAATCTCTCGATCAATCTAACTACCTCTCGATATGTTTATATAACGTTCGACCTATCTATCTATCTGTTCGTCTATCTACCTATCTCTCCGTGTGCCTATATCACGAACTCTCTCCGTATCGATCTTTCTATTTCTCAAACTATCTATCTCTCGTTCTATCTACTTATGTCACGAACTATCTATCTATCTCTCAGTCTATCCATACTTCGATCTATCCATCTCACGATATATGTATCTCTCGATCTAACTATCCCTCGAACTATCTATCTATCTCTCGATCGATCTATCTCTAGATTTGCATATCTATCTTCCGCTCTCTCTGTCTCAAGATCCATCTATATCTAAATCGCGATCTATCTCTCTATGTATCTATCTGTTTATCTCTTGATCTATTTAAAACTGAATCTATCTCTCGATCTGTCTATCTCTCGACTACGTATCTAATTCTCGACCTATCTTACTAGCTATCCCTCCATATACCTATTTCTCGATCTATGTATATAACTCTCGAACTCCCTTTATATCGCTCGATCTAGCTTTCTATCCCTACATCAAAATTTATTTTGGTTTATCTATCTCAGTATTTCAAACTCTCGGTCTATCTATCTCTCGATCTATCCGTATATCGATCTACCTGTTCGCGATCTAACAATCTCTCGATCTATCTATCTATCTCCCGAACTGTCTATCTCTGGAGCTATCTATCTATTTCTCGATCTATCTACTTCCCGAACTACCTATCTCTTGATCCATTTTTACCTCGATCTTTCTATCTACCGATAGAAATAACTCTCACTCTGTTTATCTACTTCTCGATGTACATATCTCCCGACGAATCTATCTCTCGATCCGTTTTGCGATTTATCTATCGCACGATCTACGTATTTATCTCTCGATCTATCTATATCTCGAACAGTCTATCTCCAGATCTATCTATCTAAATCTCGATTTATCCATATGTCTCTCGATCGATCTATGTATCTGTCTAAATTCCTTTGTATCTAATTCTCCGTCTATATGTCTCCCGATTTATCTATCTCTCGATCTTTCTAACTCTAAGTATATATAACTATCTCCCGAGCCATCTATCTCTCGATCTACATATGTCAAGATCTACATAAGTCTCGACATATCTATCAATCTGTCGACGTATATATCTATCTCTCGATCTACTGATCTCTCGATCTAACTATCTATCGATCTACATATCACTCTCCCGATCTATCGTTTCCCCGATCTATCTGTCTTCCTCTCGATCAATCTGTCTCTCGCTGTGTATATATCTTTAGAATCATTTATCTCTCGATGGAACTATAAACAAATCTAGATATTTATCGATCTATCTAACTCCCGATGCATCTAACCCTCGATCTATCCATCCAAACCCCGATATATTTAACCATATCACGATCTATCTGTCTCTCGATCTAAATATCTCTCGAACTATCTATCTATCTCTCGAACCACCTATCTCTCTCTCGATCTTTATTTCTTTCGATATATCTAATTATCTCTCGATCTCTCTATCTTTATCTCGATCTATCTGACGCTCGATCTATCGATCTCTTGATCTAGCAATCTATCTCTCAATCTATCTATCCATATCTCGATCTACCTATCTCTCCATCTGAATATGACTCGATCCATCTATCTAGCTTTCGATATATCTATGTAACACAACCTCAACCCATATATTTCTTGATTAATCTATCTATATTCCCATCAATCTCTTCATACCACGACCAATTTATATCGACTAATCTATGTCTCGATCGCTCTATTTATCTCTCGACAATTCTATTTATCTTTCGACCTATCTATATATCTCTAGATCTCTCGATCTATCTGCGCATCCATTTTCTCGTTATCTATCCTTACACCTATCAAACCATTTACCTTTCGAACTGTCTACCTCGCGATCTATCGATCTATCTCTCGATCTATCTATCCAAGTATCTCTCGAAATTCTTATCTATCTCTAGATCCACCTAACTCTCTCTCGATCCACCTGTCTATCTTTCGAACTACCTACATATTTCTCGATCTCTATAAATATCCCTTGATCTACGTATGTGTGCATTTATCTGTCTCTCTATCTCTCGATCTATCTATCTCCCGGTCTAAATATCTCTCGAGCTATCAGGGTGTACATCTGCCAATGGATCGATTTCTCGATCTATATATCTATCAAGATATATAACACACCATCTATCTCTCTCCATATATATTTACATCTAGATCTATCGAACGTTCGATCTATTTATATATCCCGATTTACCTAACCAACTATCGATCTCTGTATCTAAGTCTCGATTTATCAATTTAACTCTCCATCTTTTTAATGCTCGAGCTCTCTATAACTCGATCTATCCGATTATCTCTTGGAATATCTAGCTATCTCTCGGTCAATCTATCTATCTCTCGAAAGATCAATCTATCTTTCGGTCTCTCTGTCCATTTCTCGATCTATCTGCCCATCTCTCGGTTTATCTATCTTGCTCCCGATCTCTCGATCTATCTATCTTTCGATCTATCTATCTCTCGATCTACCTTTCTGTCTCTCTCTCTCTATCTATCTCTCGAGCTATTTGTCTAACTATCTCTCGATCTATCACTTGATATCTCGAAATATCTATTTCTCGACCGATCTATCTATCAACTGACCCATGTAACTCCCGATCTTTCTAACTATGTCTTCATCTATGTATCTTTATATCTATCTCTCGATCAAATTATCTCTCGATTTATCTATCTGTCGAAAGTTCAAACTCTCGAAATATCGATATACACCTATATATCTCGATCTATCTATCCATCCCTGGAATTATCTTTCTGGCTCCTGATCTATCGATTTATCTCTCTCTCCATCTAACTAACTCTCGACCCATCTGTCTACCTATCGATGTATTCAGTTCTCGATGCACCTATCTATCTGTCGATTTATCTATCTCGCGACGTATCTAACTATCTCCTGAAATATCTATCTATGTATCGATCTGCCAATCACACGATCTAGCTATCATTCCATCTATCTCTATTTTTTTTCTATCTATCTCGCTCTATCTATCACTCGACCTATCTATCTCTAGATCTATCTATCTAGGTCTCGATTTATCTATCTATCTCCTAATCTGTCTACCCTCTCTTGATCCACTTGTACATCTCTCAGACTATCTAACCATTACTCGACCTATCAATCTGTCCCTCGATCTAGCTATCTCGTGATCGTTCTATATCTCGAGTTATTTATCGTTCTCTCGATATATTTATATCTCGATCTATCCATCTACATCTTGATCTAACTATCCACCTTTCGATTCATCTATCTATCTCTCGATCAAACTCTATATATATCTATCTCTCTCCGCATCAATCTATATCTCGATCTACCTATAACTCAATCTATCTATCTCTGGATCTATCCATCGCTTGATCTAACTCTCGATCTCTCTATCTACCTATCGATCTATTTATCTATAACTCTAAATATAAATACCTCTCGATCTACATGTCTATCTTTCGATCTCTCGATTATCTGTCTCTCGAATCATTAACCTCTCATCATATCAATTCCTCGACCTTTCTACAACTGGATATATTTATATTATTCTAGACCGATGCACATATTTATCCTTATATCTATCTACCTCTTGTTATATCTCTCCATCTCCCCATCTAACTATCTATCTCTCGATATACCCATTTCTCTCGATCTATCTATCTCTCGAACTATCTCTCTCTCGATCTACCTATCTGTTCATATGTCGATTTATCTACCCAACCCTCGACCTATCTATCTAGCTCCCGATCTCGATCTATCTATCTATGGATTTAAGAATCTCTCGACATATCTGTCTATCTGTCGACGAATCATACTCTCGATGTACCTATATATCTGAAGATCTATCTATCTCCATATCTATCTATCTATCTCTTGATCTATATAATTATTTCGAGAACTAAGTAACTCCCAATCTAACAATCTCTCGCTCTATATATCTCTCGATCTATCTATCTACCCCTTCATATAACAATCTCTCCACCTATCTATCAACCTCTAGATCCATCTATCTATCTCTCGATCTCTCAATGTATCTATCTATCAATTAATGAATCTCGCGATCTATCTATCTGTCTCTTGATCTATTAATCCACCGATCTCTCTCTCTCGATCTGCTGATCTCTGGATCTATCTATCTCTCGATCTATCCATTAGTCTCTCGAATTATCCACCTCTCGATCTATCTACCCCTTGATCAATCCTCCTATCTCTCGATCTATCTGTCCATCTGGCGATCAATCTATCCATTTCTCGATTTATCTACCTATTGTCACATCTATCTAGCTCGCGGTATCTCGATATATGTATCTGTCGATCTAACTTTCTCGCGACCTATCTGTCTATCTCTCGATATATCAATCTCTTGGTGTACCTATCTATCTCTCGATCGATCTACCTCTCGATCTATCTGACAGCCGATCGATCCGTCCATCAAACTATCTATCTCGCGATCTATCTATCTATCTCTTGATCTATTTACCTATCACCGAACTATCTATCGCTCAACAGATCTATATCTAAGTATATATATCTCGATGTATCTCACGATCTATCTATCTATCGCTTGATATATGTATCTATCTATCCAACGATCTATCTATCCAACTCTCGATCCATTCCTCTGTCTCTCCATCTCCAGATCAATCAATCTATAGATATCTCAATCTATCGAGCTATCTACGCCTCACTTGATCTATCCATTTCTCGTATTCTCTATCAACCTCTCGATCCAATTATCTGTCGTTCTCTCTATCTCTCGAACTATCTATCGATATCTCGACCAATCTATGTATCGATCTATTTTTCTCTCGATCTGTCCATCGATTGATCTATTTCTCCATCTATCGATATATCTATCGATCTATCTATCACAAGATCTACCTATCCATTTCTCGATCTCTCTACCCATCTCCTAATCTATCCATCTATCTCCGGATTTCTCGAGCTATTTCTCCGTCGATCAACCTGTCTCTCAACCTTTCTGACTATCTTTTGATATGCCATTCGCTCGATGTACCTGTGTATCAGCCGAACTAACTATCTCTCGGTCTACCTATTTATCTCTTGAGCTACCTATATATCTCACAATGAATCTATCGCTCGATCTATTTATCTATCTCTAGATCTATCTGTCTATCTCTCCGTCTATCTATACCCCGATCTAAATATCTCTCGATTTATCCATCTCATGATCTATCTTGCACTTCATAGATCTATCCCTCCATCTAACTTTCTCTCGAAAAATCTATCTATCTCTTGACCTATCTCTCTCTCTCCGAAATATCTATCTCTCAGTATATCTATCTCTTGATACTTCTATGTCAGGATGTATCGATATATCGGTCTATGTATCTCAGGATCTATCGATCTATCGCTCGATCTATCTATGTATCTATCTCACAATCTATCTATAAATCTCTCGATCCATATCTCTGTCTCTATCTCTAGATCTATCAATCTCTATATCTATCAACCTCTCAAACTATCTGTCTCCGTCTCGATCTATCTAGATCCCGATCTACATATCATTCGATGTATCTATCTTTCGACCTATCTCTCTCTCGATCTATTTCCTACCTCTTATTCTATCTAACTCTTGATCTATCTATCAATCTCGCGATCTACCTCTATAAATCTCGAAATATCTCTCTCGATCTATCTACATCCCGATCTACCTATCACTCGATCTATCTATCTATCACTCGATCTATCTATCTCTCGATCCATTTATCTGTAACTCGATCTACCTATCCAACCTTCGATCTATCTATTTTCCGATCTGCCCATCTATCTCTCGATCTCTCGATTATCTAACACTCGATACACCAATCTCACATTCTATCTATCCCTCGGTCTATCTGTAACTCGATTTATTTATCTAACTTACGACCGATCCACATATTCATCCTTATATCTATCTATCTGTCGTTATACCTATCTATCCCTTCATCTAACTATCTATCTCCCGATCTATCCATCTATCTATCGTTTATCTACTCATCTCTCGATCTATCCATCATGCTCTTGATCTCTCGTGCTTTCTATCTGTCGATCTACCCACTTCTCGACATTTCTATCCATCTCTCGATATATCATTCTCTCGATGTCCCTATCTATCCCTCGATCTATCTATCTATCGCCGTCCTACCTACCTCTCAATATATCTATCTATGTATCTAACTCTCGGTCTATCAATTTCCTGATCTATCAATTTATCTCTCGATCTACCTATCTCTCCACCTATCTCTCTATATCTTGATATATTGATCTCCTGATCTACATATCTATCTTCTAATCTATCTATCTATGACTTGATCTATTTGTCTATAGCTCTAACTATCTATTTCCCAATCTAACATGCCCTCATTCTATCTAACTCTCGATCTGTGTATTTACCCCTCGATATATCTACCTATCTCTTGGATTATCTACTTATTTATCTCTCAATCTAATTATCTCCCGATCTAAATATCCCTCGATATATCTTTCTCTCGATCTATCTAAAACTGGATCTATTCATTTATCTCTAGACCGATCTACCTAACTATCCATTCAGCTATCAATCTCTCCGACTTAATATCTAACTCTCGATCTGTCTATCGATTTCGCGATATATCCATCTACCTCGCAATGCATTTATCTATCTCTCGATGTCTGGATGTATTTATCTCTCGATTTATCAATCTCTCATTCTATCCATCTCCTGATCTGTGTGTAACTCCATCTATCTATCTGTGTCTCGAACGATCTAACTGACAACCCACGTATCTATGTATCTCTAGATTGATCGATCTATTACTCGATATATCTAATTATCTCTCGATCTATCTCTGTATCTAACAATCTATGCCTCTATGTAACTCTCGATCTATCCATCTCTCCCTCGATCTATGTACCGCCCGAACTGTCTATCTCGCGATCCACCTATTAACTCTGGAACTATCTATCTCCCGATATAGTTATATCCAGGTCGATCTCGCTCTCGATGTACTCATCCATCAGTCTATCTCTCGGTCTAACTATCTATATCTCGATCTATCTATCTCTCGATCTTTCCATCTCTCATTAGGTCTATCTCTAGATCCATGCATAACTCGAACTATTTATCTCTTTCTAAACCGACCTACATAACTATCCATCTAACAATCTATCTCTTGATCCATTTATCTTTCTCTCCATCTGTCTCTCTATCTATCTCTCGATCTCTCACTTTATCTCTCGATCCAACCATCGATGGATTTCCCAATTTCTCGATCCATTCATTTCAAGCTGTATATAGGTAGCAATTCATATCTCCATCAGTCTATCTCCCAATATATCTACCACGCGAATTATATATCTTTCGATGCATAAATCTCCATCTTTCTATTTCTCGACCTACCTAACTATCAATCAATCTATCTCTCGATTTTTCTATCCATCTCTCGATGTATCTATACGTATCCCGATCTATCCGTCTATCTCTCGATCTATGTATCTCTCGAACTATTTAACTATCTCTTAATCTATCCACCCATTTCTCGAACTATCCAAATCTCGATCTATCAACCTAACTCACTATCTATATATCAAAAGTTCTATCTATCTCCCTGTTTATCTTTTTCTCCACCTATCTATCTCTATATCCATCAATATATCTCTCGATCTATTTCTCTGTCGACCTGTTTCTTTATCTATTTATCTCTCGATCCCTCCATCTGTCTTTCTACCTACCTTACTATCGCTCGATCTATCTGCCACTCGATAAACCAATTCCTCGATCTATCCATCTACCGGTTTATTTAGCTCAAGATCTATCTAAATATTTCGCGATCTAACTATCGATCGCTTGATCTAACTATCTATATCTCGATCTATCGAACTCGCGATCTAACTATCTGTCGCACAATCTATCTATTTATTTCTGGATCTATCTGTCTCACGTTATAACTATCTCTCGACCTATCTATGTTTCTCTCGATCTATCAAACTATCTCACGATCAGTCAATCACTCTATCTATCTATCTCTCAATCTATCCATCTCTCGATCTACCTAACAATCGATCTATGTATCTATCGATCTAACTATTTCTATAACTATTTATCTCCAGATCCATCTGCCTATCTCTCGATCTCTCCACCTGTCGACCTATCTATTTCTCGATGTATTTATCTCTGCATCTCTCTATTTCTTTCTCTATCCATCCATCCATCGCACGATCTATCTATTTCTCGATCTTTCTATCTCTCGACCTATCCAACTCTCGATATATCTAACAGTCCATGTAAATGTCCCTTGATCTATATCACTCTCGATTTAATTATCTCGAGAACTATTTAAATATTTCTCGGGGAATCTGTCCATCTCTTGATCTATCTATCCACCTCTCGATCTATCTATCTCGTAATTTATCTATCTATCTCGCGACCTATCTATCCATAGATCCATCTATCGCTGGATCTATCTCTTTCTCGACCTATATATCTCTCGATCTATCTACCAATTTCTCGATCTAACTATCCATCTCTTGATCTAACTATCTATATCTCGATCTCTTCATCTCTCGGTCAGTGCATCTCTCGATCTATCTATCTATCCCTGGATATATCTGTCTATCTCTCTCTAACAACCTCTCGATTTAACAATCTATCACTCGATCTATCTATCTATCCAACGATCTATCAATCTCTCGATCTATCTATCTCTCGATAAATGTAACTATCTCTCGATCTATCCATCGTTATCTCTATCTATCCATCGTTATCTCGATCTGTCCATCGTTATCTCGATCTATCTATCTATCCCACGATCTACCTAACTCTTTATCTATCGATCCATATCTCGAATTACCTATCCATCTCTGGACCAATCAAAAACCCGATCTATATATCTTTCGAAATATTCATCTTACTCTCGAACTGTCTATCGATTTGTCGATCTGCCTTTCTATCTCTGGATCGATATGTTTGTGTTTCGACCTATCTATCTCACGAACATTCTATGTCCCGATGTATCCATCTATCTCTCGATCATTCTATTTATCTCACGGTCTACCTATCTATGTCTTTATCTATCAGGCTGTCTCTCGATCTATCTATCTATCTCGGGATCTAACTATCTATCTCTCGATCTATCAATATCTCGATACACCCATTTCTCCATCGATCTAACTATCGATAGATCCATCTCTCGATCTATCTAACACAAGATCTATCTAAGTCTCAGTTCATGTATCGCACGATCTATCTATCTAAGTATCGATCTGTCAATTTAACTCTCGATATATCTATCTATCTCTCGATCTCTCTATCTATGAATCTATCCATCCGTCTCTTGATCTATGCATATATCGATCTATCGAAATAGCGATCTAAGTCTCGGCCAATTTATCTATCCCTCAATGTATCTATCTATCTCTAAATCTACCCGTCTATTTCTCGAACTATCTGTCTACCTCTCGATCCATCCATCTCTCTAACTAACCATATATTGATCTATCTAAGCTTCGATCTATCTATCTCTCGATATATCTATCCATCTCTGGATCTATCTATCTACATCTCGATCTATCCATTTATCTCTCAATCTAACTATCTCCCAATTTATTTATCTATCTCGATCATTCTATCTATATCTCAATCTACCCAACTCTCGTTCTTTCTACTTCTCGATCTATCTATCTATTGATCTAAATTTCTCTCGATCTGTTGATCTATCTATCTTTCAGTCGCTCTATATATCTCTCGAACTATTTATCTATCTCTCTATCTATCTATCACTCGTTCTACCTATCCCACGATATAGTTATCTATATCACGATCAATCGATGTATCTCACGATCTATCAATCACCCGACCGATCTATCGCTCGAACAATACATCGATCTCTCGATCTATACAAATCTCTCTCGATCTATCTGTCTATCTCTCGATTTACCTTTATCTCGATCTATCGATCTATCTATCTCTCGACCTATTCATCTCTTGATCTATCGGACACTCGATCTATATATCTCTGAAACTATCTATATATCGCCCGTTCTATCTATCAACCTTTCCATCTATCTATCTCTCGATCTATCCGTCTCTTGATCTATCAAAGTATTTATCCAAATATCTATTTATGGATTTTTCTGTTTCTCGACCGATCAATCTCTCGATCTTTCCATTTCTCGGTCTATCTAACACTCGATATATCTATCTCTCGGTTTATGTATCTGACGATTTCTTTATCTACCTATCGACCTATCCATCAATGTCACTCGATGAATCTGCCCATCTCCGGATATATATATTTATCTCTCCATCTCTCCCTTCATCTCTCGATCTATTTATATCTCGATCGAACTATTTCCCGAACTACACATATTCCTAGGTATGTAACACTGCATCTACCTATCCATCCATATAAGTATACTTCGGAATAGGTTTCTCAAGATAAAATTACCAAATTCCTGAAAAATAAATCTATCTCTCGAAGGGTCCATCTATCTCACGATCTGCAAAAATGTCGAACGAATTATCTTTCGATACAGCTTAACAAACTCTCGATCATTCTATTAATCACAACATCAAAAATTCATAAAAAGGTTTATCCAAATATAAAATGATATATTCACCGGTCGATATAACAATAGCGCAAAGCATCCAGGTAAAACTCGAGGCGAATACCATAAAATATATCGATCACTATAACGTCTGTCAAACTATCAATGTAGAAATAGAAAAAAAGAACGAAAAAGCGAGGAAAGGAAAAGAAGATCAAAGAGT
>LUCM01010523.1:0-11277 GCA_008360955.1 Fasciolopsis buskii
GTCGTCTCTTCAGCTTAATGTTTCCGTCCATTACGCAACTGTTCCGACGTTTGGTGTCTCTGGCCCTATAAAAACATCCACCTTCGGGCTCCGTCCATGTTGTGCGCCAGCAATGAGCACATTGAGCGCACCTAAACACGAGATGACTCGTAGTCCGCTACTTGCAAACAGTCCCTGGAAACTACTTCTCGGTCTTAAAAATTGAGTTTTCTACTTTTTTGCTTTTCACTGGCATACTTGTAATTCCCATGTTGCTTTGCAGCATCTCATTTCACCTTCCAGTGAGCTTCTGCAACAACTCAATATTGCTCCCACCTTCTTATCCCATTCAACTTCTATCATTCGCATTTCCCGTGCATCATCCTTGTAAAAATTTGATCTTGCCATGCGCATGCCTCTCGCAAATCGAGAAATGTACAGTATTTTTATTATTATTATCTCCTCCTCAGCTTCCATGGGACCATACTATAGGGCCCCATGCGGCCATCGCGCGTCCATAATTCGTTGCCAAAATTGGGGCAGTTTCTCTAAACCGGCTGATCTTCAAGTGGCCGTTAACTAATTTTGCGCAACTGTAGGTGAGTGTCTTCATCTGATCACTGAAATCCAGGTTTACACATTCCCAGAAAGTGTGAGCAACCTGGACCTTCGTACAAAAGTGTTTGTTGCTCCAAACAAGATTCAGAGGATCAAAGGAATTTGCCCTGATTTTGCAGCTGAACCGTCTGTTTAAGAATATTAAGGCGATTCTCCCTTCTATTCGAAAGAAGGAACGTCAAACGTCCCACTCTCCTAACAAGGCTGCAGCACCGGCGAAACTGCTGAAAACTGATAACTCTCTATCTAGTACACACGTCACATCTGTTTTATTCAATAACGCATGCGAAAATGACTCTCTACTGGTGTCAGAGGTATATAGTGATCATTTCACCTCCTCTATAACAGCCGATGACAGCATCATAACATCAGGCATTACTTCATCTCCTCTGGATCCCTTTCAAGTTTTGCATTGCCCCCAGGTAATAGTAAACCTCTGCTGTCAAGAATAAGACCAACTTTGGGCAGGTCGACCTTTCCCTAGCGATCTTCAAATATGGGGGTACAAATAGCCTTATCTATTTGATCTTTACTTAAATAGTGGCACTTCCTCCATCAATGTAAACTTTCTGCCACTGCCCCAAGCCACAAGGACGGCCAAAATGGGGAACTATTTAGTTGCAGGTTCATCATTTGCTACATTTCTTCAGAATCACTTATCCCTTCCTAAGATTTAAACTACCCCAACATATAGGGATAACTGCTTTCACCTCTGCTACCTTCAGAGTTAAAAGTGGGAGGACAATAACCGTACGAAATTTCCTGAAATTGCAGGCTTCTCTTATGGAAAGAGCCTACCGGTCGAGAATAGGGTACTGACTGTAAGTTAACTCCATACGAATAATTGCATCGAAGTCTTATCTCAACCCAATCAATAAGGTCTGGCCATTTTTAGTCCCATCAGAAAACTTCGTCCATGCCTTAATCAGAGAAACTCTATGAATAAAATACTGTTAGCGTAATTTTTATCTAGAGTTCGACCTCCTCTAATAGGTTTGCAGCAAGGCAATTAAATAGACGTTGGTGTCAGATTCTCACTTACTTCCAAGCTAACATTTGTTATTCTCAACTAAACCTCTTCTTCTGAAGGCAGATCAAACCGGACCCATTCCAAGTGCAAGGGTTGACATCAATTAATGCCTTATTATGCAAAAAATTCATCAATTCTTGTTTTTATTGTTACAAGCACCAAATACCCAACTGAATTACCGCCATACTGCCATTTTCTCCCTTTTTCCTTTCCAGATGCAGGCGTTGGCACTTGAATCTCACCAAGAGTTTACTATCTCGCTTCTGGCCCCATCTATGCTCATCTCAACACACCGTGAAAGCCAAGTGACCCAAGGCTCAGATAAGCCATCTCAAGACGGATAAATACGATCTGTCCTACCGGCCGCAATGAACTGAACATTTCTGTTACTCAGCATGACTCACCAAGACCTGCTAATGAAACTGTTGCAAGTGTTTTGGAGTCGAGTCCGCGTATTGATCCCCAACGCTTAGGATCTGAGATCGAACAAGTTTTCCTAAGTACACAGCTTTACTGCGAGAGCTACCCGATAACGAGCAGCATGTCCACAAAGTTGACAGCCAATCGCCAAGAAGGCAATTACACATAGCTCTCTGTTTCAGATGTCGCCACCCTTTGTCTACCGCGAAAATCACCGATCTTCCTTCGACACTCAATATACCAGTAGCCGCCATCAGCTTGGTCTAGAATGCAAACGAAAGAACCGAAGAGGCTCGTTTGTCCACACTGACATATCAGCGTCCGCAATATTATTCAAAGCTCGCCATATTACTCACCATTCTCCCTCTCACTGGTGACAACGTTTCCCTTCTTCAAGTCCTCAAAAATGGTCTGCATAAGTTCTCATCGTTGTTCATCATCTCTCCGCATTTGGGAATTTCTTTTGAGTATTTTCTTGGCAGCAGTATCCACGGGAAAATGACTGACATTCCCATCGAAAGTTTGCTGTTTGGTACTTCATGGTCTTCAGTAATCTTCCATCCAGTTGTTTTGACCCATTTTACAATTTCCCACCCCATACTCTTGATGTTTGATGACGTTCTTCATCGCAGTTTATTTTACAAACTCAAGGATTCTGATTGCTGCGGACACACTTTGAGACCCGCCGCCAACACTTGAGTGAAACGCGCGCCTGCGATGCATCCATCGATGCGAATGAGCACCGTGTTCCTTGTAGAACGCCAATTTGTCCTTATCTGTGCGCTAACTTCTTCCATGCAACTTTTATTACCCACGTGACATTTGATCATATAGACAAGCATGCCTCTCGAAGTATTTGAAAACTATACCGGTATCAGTATCAGCGAATGATTACCATTCAGCCGTGTTTTGTTCCTATATTCGGGATCGTAATGTGAGTGTTACGCATGCTTTTTGCTGAAACGAATACTGATAATGGTTTTTGTGGTGCGCCTCAACACACTGAAGGCCGCATTTTTCAATCACACTGATTGGCCTAGATTATCAAGACCGGACAAGTTCATACATCTACTTGGAAGTGTCTCGTGATCCTCCCCCACCAAAAGAACCAAAGCGGACGCTGCATTTACATGAGCCCCCGATAGGTATACACATTAGTTTGAAATAGGCATGTTGGAGTTTCTTCTGTTGATACAGATTCATAATCACACTCAAACAAAAGCGTGCACACATTTAAACTAGAAACAGACTCATGTAGGTGCGCAGACGTAAATCACCCTGAGTGCGTCCTCGGTCATTTGCGCCGGTTGCGCACCGTTCAGCAACTTATCGCTAATTGACACCATTGGTACGAAACATTTCTTCCGGTGGTTTTAGAAAAATTCAGTTTTAAACCCACCTACATTAAATCATAAAATCCTGTACCTAAGATAACCTTTAGATTGGTGCGCGCATATTAGGCAGTTGGTAAGCGAAAGCAGTGGCCGAAGTAAAGGACAAGGACGGGCTTTGCAGAGGAAAATGGCATCGAAAAGAAAGCATTAAATAACATGGAAGGCTTTATGTCTGACGAGGATAAAATCATGTTTGGTCATCCATGAAAGTTTTTCTCGAAATCATAACCTCAACTCACCATGTCTTACAAAAGTCCAAAGAATCGAAGGAAATTTTTCGGTTTCAAGGCTTGGCTAAACACATTTTCTGAGAGGGTGATGATCTGAAGCGCGTATCATTCGAATTCATAGAATGCATTCAGTGTTTGCCCCTAAAATTCTCCAGATGTTGCCAAATAAGAATCTTCAGCAGGAAAGGTAATATTGTGCTGGGTATACTCAGGCGACATCGTTTGATGAGCCTAATAAATAACAAAAACTCCTACTCGTGGTTGGCGAGATCGATAAATTCGACGCCCGCGATGCACTAAAATACTCTGCGCAGATCTACGGACACCCAAGCATACAGCCAAGCATTCGGTTACCTCCAGCCTGTCAGCCAGCTTCAGTCGCCCCCATGGATTTCTAAAGCTCATTCTCCACTGGATTTACCTGACGAAATTTTAAGCCTAAAAGAAGCAGTCAATTCACTACAAACCCAAATCAAAGACGAAGCGCAGCAGCCCAGACTGGTGAACAGATGGTTCTTCATTTAGTAAAACGACAAGATCCCCAGCGCGCAGTTATATCATTCAAAATGAAAAATCTGTATTCACAGGTGCCACATATCCACTTCTGGTGTCCCATAATAAGGGTTTGCGTTGATTCCTGCAGTTATACAGATTCTGTTCCACAAAATATTCCCGCTCTCACCTAAGGCGTACGACTGCCCACGTACACCTTCGTCTCTCCTACCCTCAGCTCCAGCAACGTTGCCCAAATGGATGCGGTACCCCTCCTCGAATATCACCAAATATTTAATTCCAATATCATCACGGAAGACCTTTGCTCAGTGGCGCCAACTCTGTTCTGAAGAATCTAAGCGATTCTCATCAGACGAAACCAGGCCAAAACCTCGATTTATCTTTTCAAACCCTCACCTAAATCACCTCCTCCTTCTCTGACAATTGTGAATTATTTTCTTTTCGGAGCCATAAAATCCTACATGTTCTTCCATGGCCTTATTTTTAATTTTGAGACAGATTCCGTCACAAATGTCTCGTGTTTCGTACCATTTCCGGGTTACATATTTCTGACTTTAACATCAAAGATGTGCACTGGGGCCACAGGCAGTTCAAAGTGCTTCTCTGTAGTATCTGCCTTCCCATAACTATGCCTACAGATGTTGGTCACTGCCCACGTACATACACATGATAATTATCTTGGTATACTTCTGGAGGTTTGTCAAGAAGCTGATAGATTGCATTTTTCTAATGCACAATGATATAAGCAAGGAGTCATTTTTATTCAGTTTTCAGAAACAGTAATATTCGAAACCAATAATGAAACCAAACGGTAGATTCGTATTATGAAATCCATAGTGGGCAAAAATACAGAAGAAAATTCGAGGGCACAGGACCTTCAAAGCCATGTTCAGTCGGGTTTTGCCGGCAGATAGAGTCACGCTATCTGATTGGGAGAACGTGAGGTCAGACATTGCGCTAATTCCTGCGACTTAAACACTGAATTCAAAATGTAGACCACTTTGACATAGACGTAGATCTAGATGGTGTATGTTTTTCCTGACATCTAACATCTGGCAGGATAAATTTTACACAAGGATGGCGCAGCGGAGACAAGGGAAACAAAAATCAGGCTCGACGATGCAATGTGCCTGTGCCATAATGATCAGAACCCGCAGCGTGAGAGGCTAAGCGAGAGGTTTTGATAGCTTAAATCACAGCTTCATGCGCGTTCGTCAAGACTTTCTGGGACGTATTATCGGTCGCGAACTGCGAGTTAATCCGCGATTAAATGCGGCAAAGCTGCGCATCGCCGGCAAAAAATTGGTTGGGAAGGAATGGTGGGCGTTGCCGTATGGCCCTTTAATAGTACGTTATTTATATATCACACTCTGCCTCGTAATCTAATTGTACTTAAGCAAATCGACGGACGGGAAAAACGTCCGGCCACTCTGACAACCCCAGGTCCCTCTTTATCTCCATCTACCTGTAGGTAAGTATATATGGCTAACATCCGTAGACCCACCAAGCGTGTTCTTTTATCAGCGTACACTGTTCTAACCCTCTCCAAGTGCGTATCGAGCTGTATCTTAATTTCTATAACTACCTACATCAAAAACCACTTCGCTTGTATACAGTAAAGCAAAAGAATTGTCGCAATAACCGATCTTTGGAAATCGGTGCTGGTAATCTGATAGTGGTTGCCCCAGAAAGGCCGTGGGCGTCACGTCAATCCCGTCTCTCCCGCGGTCCTTGTTCCTTGCATCTCCGTTGTCTTCCGTGGGCTCCCGGGGTCCCACTCTTCTATCCTACGTGATCTTGGGCTCTACAGGTCCACCTGGGACGGAAATGGTGAAATTTAATTTGATTCCCCGTCCGCTTTGTTCAACGATACAGCGTGCATGATGTTTATCCCATGTATTATTACCTTTTTGCATGCAGGCAATGCCACCCATAATCGTACCCCTCTTGGCCCACGATAGTCTTGGCGCAGTGTGGAATAAATCCCAACGTGGCCATAAGTCCCCGCAATTGCACCTATTCGGTTGCTGCGTGCAAGCGCCAACGGCTGCTGCGCCGTCTGCACACGCATAAGACCTCGATAAATTGTCAAAGGGGGTGTCCCCGTCTAGCCAGGTTCTTCAAAACTTCTGAAGTCTGCAGCCTGCAGAAGTCACCAGTGCGTGCTCCCCAAAGCCTACTAACTGTAAGGGATCATCGACAAGCTGTATATCAACGTTATCGTCTCCTGGAAGCAATGAAAGCCTTGCGTTTCGAGGACGTAGGCAACTAAAAGGTTGAGGACGTTCTGGGAAAAGTTCACAAGGTCTTCTAATTATCTGTGTCCTACTAACGGGAACGGGGTCATTGACGAATACATTTACTCCTGCTTGCGTGGCCGCATGCACCACAGTACTTGGGTTCTCAAGTACGATTAAGTAAGTCAATTTTTTACCTGGCCCTATCAACCTAGATATATTTAGCACTTCCCCCGATCAACATTCCTACCTGCTTCTGTCACATAACGCCGAGGAGATCTAAATGTCATGGTGTCCTCGCGCTCGGAAGAACATTTCTTACTTCTTTACCATAGGAAGCGTCTCTGCGTTCATAACTACATTACCTTCCAGGTGGCATATGAGTTTTGCAAAACCTCTTCCCGTGCAGCACCCCAACGGTCCCTACTAATGAAGTCCTGCCCGACGTCAATATCCAAAGGAACGATCATACACAAAATAGTAGCTGGCGAAGTACAGCCAACGGTTCCCGAATACCGTACAAGTGTAGATGCGGTGCCAGGCCATCAACACACGTCAACCGCAGCACGATGAACAAATACACCCATCTCCCAAGATTCAACAAATTTTGAAGATATACTAACTTTGTCATGTGCGTCAAGTCGTTCTCCACCCACGCACTCCCGGATAAAGACAATTGTATCTAGGCTAGGTCAGCACAATTCTAAAACCCTCGCGGCGAGCACATATCTCCCAAAGAATTCCTTAACATGCGGATATATGTCCTACTTTGTCGAACTGCCTCCTGCAACCCGCATTTTCGGGCACACTTCGAACAGAGTGGATCTCATGGAGGGACCGCGCTTTAAATTTCTGTTCTCCACGTCAATCCTATTGGTCGTGAATATGCCAAAATTGATCAACCAGTAACACTCGTGATAGTCCCAATATTCTCACGAGGCAGCCAAACATGTTGGAATTACGTAGGTGCTGATGGACAACGGCCACCTATTGTCGCCTCGAAATTATCGAAGTCTTCTCTAAACCTCGACGGCGAAAAATAGCTTACGCATCCACTGATGAATGCGCTTCCCGTCCTCGTCCACGTTAACAGTAAGGCTACCGCAGCGGCGACGCAGGTCAATGAGAACAGGAAAGCGACTAAATTATGCGCTAGCTTCAGGGGAAGCAGCTTGAAAGGCGTTTAACTGCTTTAAGCTGCTGCCGACGACAATGTTTTGCGCAACAACAGTTGGAGGTAACACGTCCTTCATGGTACTAATCGCCCGGGTAGCTCGGCCCGCCTTTGTTGAGGAGCAGAGCATAAAATGCAGAAAGGCCTAACCCGCTATCGTACACTAATAGCAGCCAGAATATTATGACCCAATGACCACACCAAAACGGTTGAAAGTTTCCCTGGCGTATCGGCGAAACTCTCTGGCATTTCCAAAATTTTCATAGCGCCTATTACGTGCAACCCCTGATCTGCGATTAGATTAGGTTTTGACGTGTACGTGACCGGTTGTAAGATTCCAGATGAAGGATGGCGGTTTTACAGACAACCTCGATCATCATCTTGTGTTATCTACTAACTGCACGCAACATGGAGCGCACATCTGTGGCAATTATGTTTTGATAACTGCAAATAAATATTACTTGAAAAGTTAACAGACTTATCCACGACTACGTTGATGTCTGCGACGTTTGTAGATTGTTGGCATATTTCGCTGCGATAAAACAAGAAACGAATCGCGAATAGAGGGATGATTCTGGAGCCGAATGTTCCAGTTAACATTGTTATAGTCATAAAATGATGCCAACGTTTTAAGCTGAGAAACCCAAAAAAACACAATCAACTTAAAAAACTGGAAGAACATGAGCGAACAAAGCGCAAGAAATTATCTAATCTTCTATTAAAGATAGCAGTCGTGTCCGCAAGGACAGCGATCGCAGCCATGAGAGTGAAACTGACAGGGTCAACCGCGAAAACAAGCAGACCAAAATCGCTAAGTTTGAACAAGAACAGTTAGATGAGTTTTGCTTTTCTACAGCTTCCGAAAAACTAAGCGTCAACATCCCTCATTCGTTTCCCTAGCAAATCCAATTTGGCTGCACGAAATAAACATTTCAGGGTGAATGACTCCTCAATAGCATGGCGGACGTTGCCATATAGTCCGGTTTCTCACAAATCAAGTGGGTTATATGGTAAAGAGGAAGATAAATGTGGGTGTGGTAACGGATGGAGATGCGTCAAAAGGACACTGGATATCATATGAGGTGGATGGATAGTGATAATTAACAACATTTAAGAATCAAAATAATGCTACCGATGAAACAGCGGGAAACCTTCAAGGTTGCATCAAACCATTTACGGGACAGAATTATATGAAGAATTGTGGACGGAGGGACAATGGAGCTCACAAGAATGGTTAGTGGACGCATGCGGCTAGGAGCGAACTTTGATGTGCTGCGGGAAGAGAACGAGTACTTATGCGAACCACAATCAATCCTTAAATACACTTGTTATAAATGATCTCCGGGTTGTCCTTCTTTGACATCAGAGATTTTGGCGTTCTGTGACGGTAGGGTTCTGGAGGTTCGAGGAATTTTGGGGCATTTCAGTAGTGTTAGTAGCAGTGTTTTTGCCAGTGGTAATGATTCATCTGAGACGAGGTACCCGGTGCGGTCATTAGCGTGGTTTGGTTTGTCTTAGAGTTACGCGGCCCGGTACTGGAGCGTCGGGTCCGTATAACAGCTTCTAGCAGGGATAGGCAACCAGCGCATAGGA
The DNA here is from genome assembly GCA_008360955.1 of Fasciolopsis buskii. Lineage (NCBI taxonomy): Eukaryota > Metazoa > Platyhelminthes > Trematoda > Plagiorchiida > Fasciolidae > Fasciolopsis > Fasciolopsis buskii. The sequence goes on from LUCM01010523.1 coordinate 9,189, forward strand.
CGGGGTGGAGCTTACGGCGGGAGTTTGCCTTGCATCTGTGGTCACTGGCGAGCTCGGAGAAGAGCCGGAGAGAGAGCAGTCTAGGATTTGTTCCAGCTGGTATTAAGTTCATTAAGCAAAAGATGGAAACAGCGATAACAGTCAGTTTCCTACAAAGCTTTCAGGGTCCAGAGATCTGCCTTGATATAGGCAGGAGGGTGTTTTTTGACGGGACATGTGCAAAAACTTGCCGTCTGTTTACCCGGATAACATTCATAGCTCAGTTTCTCTTAGGCTGAATTGTCCTTGTTCGTAGCCTGTACATTGTTTGTCTTTTGGCATGTGCGCATATGCCAATTGCATTGTTTTGGTAAGGCAGCTGGCATAAGTGTTAAATGCCAGGAGCCTTTAGTTTCTGGTTATGGACCTCGTCTGGCCCACGAGCCCGCCGTTAGCTTTAACTGACCATATGTGAACTACCGCCGATTTTTACCCCTTTCATTTGCCAGGAAACGGCACAACTGGATAGGTTGCGGATGGCAGCGTGCACTGGATGCTAGAACAGCATGTGCCACAAGAAGTTTTAAATACGTAAGTGGGAAGAGGCATGAGAAGATAGTAGTAATTTGTCTTTGAATAGGATGATAGTACCTAGTAACACATGATAGTTTCAGCAAGCTTGCATGCATAATTAAGAAAAAAGAACGGCGGCAGTTGTTCTAGACACCAGCCTACGAGACAAGTGTGAGGTTTGGCTGACAGGGACATGTTGAAAACCAGAGGGGTGGGTGGTGAAGCATATTTCGATAGTGCGATGAACGAATTCTTCGGACCGTCCAACAAAGCAGCTTGATGCTTATCCACCAAACGATGGCGGTGAGGGTTTTCCCGTTCGCACGGTCAGGTCTCAGCTGATGGCATACATATCCACTGTAGGAAGTGGCCCGTTCATTCGGAGACCGAATACGCTTTTCTTGCTGAGCTCAAGCTGATCTCAACAGACGCTATTTTTCCTAATTGATGATCCCCTTTGGGCGCTTCCCATGGTTACTCCGCCTGACTTAAATTTTCCGCGTTATATACGTATATTTTGCAACTGCTTTGGGAGGTTCGGTTTCCGCACTTTTGGAGATGCTGAAGCAAGCATGCCGCAGTCATTTGATTTTTCGCTCGTACGGACTACAGAAGATCAAATATGGGATAAGAAAGCGACGGAGGATGGTAGCTTACGCCGTAAACTATAGACAGGTAGGTATGGCTCCATCATTGTCAACGCCGTATTTTTTACATTAGCCATTGCTACTCGGAATCTCCTGATGCGTAAGCAAATCAGCATGCCTGTGTGAAGTGGACCTTTTTTAATGAATCTAGGCTTTGTATTGAAGATTTTGTCAGGTTCCACTAAGCGGGTGAGTGGCGATGAACATAGATAGGTAGCAGGAATAAAGGGGACCTCGAATATGTCTTCTGGTGAAATGTCTGTGAAGAGTTTAACTATTTCCGGTGTTGCCCAGCATAAAGACGAGATCCGTTATGTTTTCAGAGTAAATAAGCGGCAGAGAAATCTATGGTAAAAGAAACTAGTGCTGAAAAGATCGACATAGAGAGGGTTTATCGCGGTTGTATTTGCCATAAAATTCCGTATCCTCCTGTTGCCACGGCCCAAAACATGATGCAGTATTTTGGCCGAGATTGAAGTTTAAAAGACTGTAATACAGTAGGTGCTAAAACCTTGAACCAAATTCATACGCCCGCGTCTCTGAAACATACGGGACATAGGTAAGAATAATAATAATACTGCATATTTCTCGATTTGCGAGAGGCATGCGCATGGCAAGATCAAATTTTTACAAGGATGATGCACAGGAAATGCAAATGATAGAAGTCGAATGGGATAAGATGGTGGGAGCAATATTGAGTTATTGCAGAAGCTCACTGGAAGGTGAAATGAGATGCTGCAAAGCAACATGGGAATTACAAGTATGCCAGTGAAAAGCAAAAAAGTAGAAAACTCAATTTTTAAGACCGAGAAATAGTTTTCTGGGACTGTTAGCAAGTAGCGGACTACGAGTCATATCGTGTTTAAGCTCCCTTAAATGTGCTCATTGCC
>LUCM01010525.1:3372-15197 GCA_008360955.1 Fasciolopsis buskii
AGATGTGTGCAACCAACCCTAGCCTACAAAACCGTTTGTAAGACACACGCTCGATCAAGAATAAGCCAAAACTCGAAACGTGACTCGTATCGTAGTTTAAAGAAAGGCAAACACATAGCAGCTACCCTAAGGGGTTTTCGTAATAATTTATTTTTTAAGCAGAATCTGTCATCTGTCGTCTGAAGCAGTTTATGTGAATTTGAACAACCAGCTAAGAGGACATAATAGATTGATAACAAACAGTTCTTGGTCACGAACAACCGACTTCTATGAAATTTCAGTACTGTGCATGCAGTAATCCCAAATCCTCGGTCAAAAATTACCGGGACAAATGCCTAGTAAGTCTGCCAGAAGCCCAGTATTTTCTGCGATAAGCAAATAGTGTGCGACTATTTCGAAAGGACGATTGCACCTGAAAGCTTTCGGAAAGCATAAGACCTACTGCAATAGCAGTAGCAGTACAACCATTAGTAGTAGTGGTAATGCTAGTACCAGGAATGATAATGGTAATAGTAATTGTACTAGAAGCAACAACAGAAGTATTGATACACTTAATGTGTTCCCAAGATGACTCATCACGATGTAAATAAATACAACTGAACTTTAAGAATCTCGGAGACACTAAAGTGAAGCTGCTTAAGACTAGTTAGGAATCATTGCTCTCTGTCCCTTGCTTTAACTGGCCAAATAACTAATCCCTAAAAGTAGTTTTAAAGTACTGCTTGCATTCGGGCTTTTTAGGGAGAAATATATATATATATATATATATATATATATATATATAAGACTGATAACCAGGAGAGGGTATATATATATATATATATATATATATACCCTCTCCTGGTTATCAGTCTTATTTTTCAGGCGGACTTGAACATATGATCATTCATCCACTAAACGATTCCTGCACCTAACGGTAATCTTGTTTCTCTGAAGACTTTTGGCAGTGTGTTCGGCTCCAGTACATCGGAAATAGTCAGTGTTATCTATTATCCATTTAATTGCGAACGTCGTTGATTCCCAATAGTTATGTTTTCGGCAAGACATTTTTACGGTAATATCGGTGACGTCTGATCTTCAAACCCCTGTTTCCTACCAATCAACTGGCGTTTTTGTGCTTAAATGTTTTATTTACTTTCTTCATTTGGTTCGCGCTGTCCGGAAAAAGTGTCACAAAGGGCCAAGGCGAACATGAAATCCTATGTACCGTTGAAAACTAAGGGACCAATGTGATGAATTCACAAATTTCGTTGAATTGCTCGCTATCTCAGGGGTGGTTGACGTTATAATTTTGAATGCTTGTTTTTGAGACGAATTTTCACACACAGATTTGGAATATTCATTGCTCGTAATTTGAATTAGGAGCAAAGATTGCGGCGAAAAAGTATTGCAGAGCCAACCACGAACGTAAGTCTGTGTAGTAAAAAGTCCCTAGCTATAACTGACCGCCGAAAATAAATTTAATATTGTTACGGGTACTGTGGATGACGTACAATCCTATTTGAGGATTTGCTGTTTTAAAAAATTGTTGATCTTTTTTCTACGTACGACTGAAGCGCAATTCTTTCAAATTTATCCATTTTGCTTTATTGTCTAACAACTGAAAAACAATCTGCCTACTCTTTAGTAGCATGAAAAGTTATTAAAAGTCCTAAGGAGTCATCGAGACTAAAACTGTGGCATTGCCTTCCGTGCCATCCGAAGTATCAATAACGCATATTTGATAACCACACTTGTGTTCTGGCTCCTGCTTGCTCACTCACGTTTTGTCAATCAGGCAGTCTAGCTACGCTCTTTAAAGTAATGGAGTCGGCTTTGAATCGTGTACCCCTCAGAGACTTTCAACGTGATTTTCTAAGATCACTGGTTTATCCAATTCGTTTGGATTCTGTCGTCCCATTCGTTTCCGCAGGTCTGGCTTGAAAATCCAAATAACGACTCAGTTCCTCGCTTATCAGACTGATATATCAAATACTGAAGAAACGCAAATTCACCTGGCTAAGCACGGGGCAAGACGATTTCGCTGTTGTAAACTTGGCAGATAAGGAACATCAAACAAGTGACGAAACCATCGGAGTGACCTAGGAGGTACAGCCGAACCTATCAAAGCATGATAGTATATGACATGCAGCGAAATCAGAAGCCGTGGTCATAGGTCTATCCAAGTAGTCCATTTACTCCCAAAAGTCAATTTGTCAAGTTCCTCCTCCTGTCACGGCCTTGAATTGACCCGATTATACCCACGGAACACGGTCGCGTCTGGCTACACTTCGACCCGAAGCCGGAGGTGGCTAATCCTGCCCATTCCCAGCAGACATCCACTTTTGCCCCCTCCCTGCATTCTTCTTCAAGTGGCCCTTTTTATATTCTTCTCTCTTTTCCTAACATTTTTATCACCTGTCTATCAACCAACTTGACTTACTGGATATACTGGCATCACCCTTTGCTCGTCTCTCTACAAATAAACTGAATCAGCGAAAGGAGAAAGTCATCCAGGGCTGACCGTAACCGTGAACCCGCAACATACTCAAATACATCAGCATTGCAGAGAACTCATGATCATCGAATTGCGAACAGGAATGTAGGTAATGATCAATCCTACATCCGACGTGCTCTGCAATCGTGGGATTTTGGATTCGAGTGGGAAACCGGAGGTAAAATAAGTTAAAAGTGAAAATACACGGTTAATCGCTCCGGGTTCTCTTGTCTATATGTAACAGCTTTAGTAATATACATGATGCTTTGTTTTTGATGGCAGCAAAGGAGCCTTCGGTCAGTGGTAACAAAATTCCTTCTCGTGGATAGTGTCTTAACTATCTGTGATCATCGAAAGTGCATGCCTAAACAAATCACATTGGAAAACTACTCACCATTCAGTCGAAACACTTAGAATGACAAATATGTTCTCGAAATAAGAATGTTCTGTTTCAAAAGGGTTTCATTGTGTTGGTGTCCCAAAGCTCACACTCAGCTTCAGTGAGGAAGAAAAGCTGGGGACTAGAGTGCTTGTGGAATCCTGCTTTGGATATTCTGTACAGCGGTGAATCCTAATATGTTTTTGGTACCCACTGTGCACCCAAAGGTAGTAACAAAACAAATCCCACACAACTGAATAATGGCGATGAGAACAATACTAATAGAATTTTCCTTTTATTCATTATGGAATAAGTCAACGTGGGTTCGGGAATCCCACAAAGCCGACCGATTGGTAAGCGGGTCGAACCGGTAACTTTTGCATCCAAGTACCATTATATTTCCACTTCGGGACCACCAGAAGCATTGACCCCACTCTAATGTGTGTGCCCAGTTAAAGACGATCGTTTCGTGCCTGTTTAGAATAAATCGGGAAGGTGTGGACTAGGGCCTGTGTAAATCCGTGTCCTCTGTTGTATTTACAGTGTATCCAAAAATGGTAAGTTTCAGATTTTGATTTCCTCTACTTTAGGGTAGCCACATCCAGCAGCACTCGGATTTCTTAAATATATCGCACAACCTCTAAGTACTTGCGGATAGTACTGTTGTTCTTTTTGTCGCTGTTGTTAGCTCTTATGTTGTTGTTGTGGTGGTTACTGTTGTTGTTATTTTATAAATGTCATTGTTTCTAACACTATGACTGCTGCGCAAACCAATATTACAGCGTAGTGTCAATGCGGCGTAGATTATTCCGTGACTAATTAGAACCCAGTTGGTAATCATAAGTCTTTGGCCGGCTATATTCGCATGCTAAGTAGGAGTTCCGTGCAATACATGTAGGACGGAAAGTGAAACATCAAATAATCATCTCTAGAAGTTCTGACAAGCCCAGCGGTTCTCCCATCCTCATACACGTTCCTGACAAACGAACGTCAAGATGAGTTATCAAATATGAGAACTAGGGTGCCACTTGTCCTTTTTCATCTTCTTACACGTTCCAATAGAAAACAAAACCAGAAATAAAAGGAATTTGACTCATCAAAGAAAAGAATGTTCCAAATATAGATACATCGATGTGTAAAAATTCGTAAACGGGTTGTCGACTATTTTTTTCACTAAATCCAAGACCGCCCTTTCCAAACTAGCCATAGTGAGGGACAAACCAGACCTAAATCGTATCCATTCAATACCGAATGATTCTGAAATGAAAAAAGAGAGAAAGAGGAGAAGCCGTTTTGATTCGCAAAATAGTTATTGTGGTATAATTGTTTGTTCGCATAAAAATTTGAAATCAAATTTGACTACTGATTATGGTAGGATCGTTGATTTTTAAACATTAGGCGAACGTTGGTCACTCTTCTTGATTGATAACGGTTTGTCTGTACAAAACTCTCTCGAATTAGAATTTTCAGGAACCGGCCACATATGAGGCGTAGCAAGGTAGAATAGCCTGGCTAGAAGCTCACTGAACCAGGTCACTGAAGTGTGCACTGTAGCCTACGGTCAAAACAAAACTCCCATGTTCCTGATTGCAAAGATATTTATCCCAGGATAGAATGACTGGACGGGGAAGAGACGAGTAGTGGCTGGAAAGGAAGTGAGCTAGAATGCATATGGTGGGTGGTCTTTCAAATAGGTAGAACAAAATTTTCAGCTGTGAGTGCTATTCATGAATAGGTTGTTCGTTCACTCGTCCGACTCTGCCTGCTGCCCCAAACATGCTCTCATGTAAGCACCATCTTGAGTTGTGTGTCTGTGAGAATACAATCTGTGTTGCTATTTGGTTTGTTCTATACTCTAACCATGGCACACGTTCCCAAATCTATTCAACTACTGGTGAAATTCAGGAGTCCATAAAGTTTCAAATTAATCCATGTGCTGTTGAATTCAGAGAACAAATGTCAACTAATTATTTTAATAGTCAACTCTCACTGTAATGGCCAATAGCAATTCACGTTGCTAATAACTAACTGATATGCCATGACTACCGCTTTTCTTTCACCAATGTGCTAAACTCCATGGAATCGGTTACGCAACCATCATCAGCTTAAAGTTGTTAGGTTTATTGTCCGACATCAGTTTGTTTGACAAACATAAGGCTCTGGACACACTATTTTTGGTTTTGCGTAACCTTGGATGGAGCTTCGTGCGCAATGTCCCAGTTCTTCTCTTTCCATGATGCATTCCTTCTTGTTGATTCTTTGGGCTTTATTTGCGAATTTTCATTTGATTTGTCTAAAAAGGCATTTTAAACACTCATTCTAGCGTCCCCCTTTCCGCAAGCTTTGAAGGGAGCATTACACATTTATCTTCTCCAGACGATTGGTGATCGCCGTCATCAGCTACATCTAATGAATATATTATAATGATCGATAGCAGCTCAAAAACTCGGATACTTGGATGGATTTTGCCATCTAGTCTAATCTGTTAAGCCTTCCGCACACATCCATGCTGCTTGTCTGTCGTCTTAAAGAGTTGGATCAAATTAAGCCCAGTAATCCCGATGTAAAAAGTTGTAGAACTTTGATCAGTCAAAAGTGCCGCATTTTGATTACTTATCTTTCGATCAATTAGAGAGAAGATCAGCTGTTCAGCCACGGGAACACTTTATTATTGCGTGCACTAATGGTCTTATCATATGACACAGCTAATTCCAGGTGCATTGGGCATTATTAGTCCTCGTAGTTTAATACCGCTATTCTGATCGTTGATTGGATCAAATGGCGTGAGAAAGAAACCGCATTTGAAACATTATGTTTGTTGAAGACTCCGTGGTACGTAAATGGTCTGTGACTTGTGAAATTCGGTGACAGATATGGATGCTTTACTACTCGGTGATGATGTTCGATGAACCATTGCCCATCAACTCGGCCGGTGTAATGACTCGCAATCGTTCGCTTCCGAGTTCCGTTGCGATGAACATGCACTGGTGATAATTTCTAACAAGAATGAAACAGCTGTATAGTATTTCGACGTTTTTCACTGGCAAATTGGATGTTGTCATTGCATGACGAATCATGCAGAAATACACACTTGAGTCATTTAAGCGGTTTATCGCACACTTGAAGCAAACTGCTGACCATTTTAAACGCTGGCTAGCAAACTAAAATACCATTCTCCATATTACTTCGGAACCACGTCAAAATTATTCGGAAATGTCAATCACCAGACTTACTGAGACTTCGTTCGCATAGATCGGAAACAGGATCCGCCTTAAATGGGCATATTTATGCCTACCTACTGTAAGATGAATTGCTTGTCTATGAATTGCACTACAATCTGAGAGCAGATGCAAGCTGAAGAATCCTTGTGAAACAGAAGTATGTTGTTGTCCAGCTCCGAATATTGTTGATACAAATTCGATTAATTTTGGTCTAATCTCGAAATTACGCTGGAAATGTTATTGTCTGTTACTGAATTCCTTGAAAATTCCCACTGAGCACATTGAGAAAACAATTTGGCGAACAAGCTCGTTTTCAGTGCTTCGTACTCATGCCATTACATCACTATATCTTGACAAAAAATTTCAATATATGAAGGATTGGATTAGTCAGGTACAAATATGGGTGGGGAAGGAATTTGTGATGTTGCATGCATAACCTAATACACAAGAATGTGTTACGTTAATTGTTTTGTTTTCTAGGGTTTGCATTAGGACGGAGGGTGGGCCAGGGTAGTTGAAACGCAACCACGAATTGTTTTTGAGAACACAGAGGAGGATTGTGAAGACGGATTGCGATAGCTACCGCAGTGCTCAAGAGGCGACACTTTGCCAACCTGGATTGTTGACCTCTGACCTTATACAGGGTCCGGAAAGCTTGCGTCACATTCACGGTGTGGTTAGTCTGTGCTAGATGTGAAACGACTGCGCTATTAAGTGACTTAATTGTTCCAGTGCCTAACCATGCCGGGTGGTACTCACGGATGCGTTCAGACAAGCGCCTGGTCGTGCGGCCGATGTACATTGTCCCACAGGAACATGTGAATGAATAGATACAAAACGAGGCTGCAGAGTCAGGGACTTTGTCTTTCAACCATGATGACACTACGGGGCGGGATTTGAACAGGATACGAAGCTTGGCTGCGTAGAATGTCTTATTGATAGCACTAGTCAGTCTTCGTCGTGTTATCTCTACTAGCGTGTCACCTTTGAATGGCAGAGATATGTATACTGGCTTTCTCTCCACCGTCGCCCTCCTAGGAACTTCCTGTTCTGCCTCCAACATCTTGTCGATTAATCTAATTGGGAAACCATTTTCAGTGAATACTCTTCTGATCGTCTGCAGTCCAGCTTCAAGAGTATCTGCTGTGTAAATCCGTTTTGTCCTGGCAATCAGACATCTAATTAAGTTCCTCTCCACATTAAGAGGTACAAAGCTGTGGAAGTTGATGTATTGTCCATTCCTTGTGGCTTTCCTGTGTACTGATCGCCGAATTGAGTCGTCTTTTGGACGACTTATTCGTACATCTAAGAAAGCAATTTCACTGTTCAGCTCCATCTCTGTTGTGAATTTCACATTTGCGTGAGCCGAGTTGAACATATTCGACAGTTGTTTAGTTTTCATCGAGGGGTTGAGTACACAGATGTCATCCACATAACGCTTGTATAAGTAGAGCGATTTTATTGACGACTCGAATGGTCCACGTTCCAGCTTGGCCATTAAAATGTTAGCTAGTAGCGAACCGAGTGGGGATCCCATCGCCACGCCGTCCATTTGGCGGTAAATTTGATTATTGAATTCAAATTGGACGTTGTAGGTACAAAAGAACAATAGTTGTTTCAAGTCTGCTATCGGAAGACTTGTCACTAAGCCATTGTTCTCGATGTAGTCACAGAGGTATTCGATTGTCTCCGTGATCGGAACGTTGGTAAAAAGGGCGGTGACGTCTAAAGAAAGCATCCTCCGTCCCTTCATATTTAGTTTTCTTACGGAATCGATAAGCTCAAATGTGTCTTTGAGACTGTGTTTTGCTACCTTCTGTCTAACGGGTTCCAGTAACCTAGCTAACCATTTTGCCACAGCATGGTACGGCGAATTGCACATGTCGAGAATAGGCCTCAGAGGAACTCCATTTTTATGTAATTTGGGTAGGCCGTACAATCTCGGAATAGTAGTTCCCGTAGGCCGAATTTGTTCGAATGTCGTCGAATCTATGATATCCCTTTGTCTTAGTCGTCTCAAGATACAAGACGACGATTTTTCTATCTGATGCGTTTTATCATTCTCCTTCGCCATTTTTGCGAATTTTGATTTGTCATTCAGAATGCCTTCCATTTTCGTTACATAGTCAGATCTGTTCAGCAGAACTATGCCTGCATCCTTATCTGGTCTTGATAACATGATGTCTGCATTTTTTCTGCAGTTCTCTTAACCGTCTCTTATATTCTGGCTTTAATAACCCACTCGTTGTATGTCTAGCGCCATGATATTGATAGCAAGTGTTCACCAAAGTTGATTTAAATGCTTGCATTTCCATCTGTGATGACGGGGATAAACTCGACAATTGAGAGAAAAGAATCTCGAATTCAACTTCTAAGTCCTTTTGTGCACTCTGGCTGTTTGGGCAACAATCCTTCCTGTAGTGAAATTTTTTGTCAAGATATACAGTGATGTAGTGGCATGAGTACGAATCACTGAAGACGAGCTTGTTCACCAAATTGTGTTTTCTCAGTGTTACTGAATTAGTGAAACATTTTTTTGTTAAGTAGAGTCATTCGCATACAGCTTGCTCGTGCCCTCTCAAATCAAGAAAAGTCTGAGGGAAAAATCGGTCACTTTTAGTAGGCAAATCTTACCGGGACCACATAATTGCAATTGTCTGTTATACAACAATACGAACATATCCAATTTCGCGTTTCCGATGGTGTACAGAGCGGAGTGAGCTGATTGTGTGCCTCCACACAGGCAGCGCGAGTGGTACATCCTTTGGTTACAAAAGCTCTTCGCTTAGCCAGAACAGTCCATTGTGGAGCAGCTGAATTTTCATATTACCGGTTTTCCGTGGGATAAGCTGTGAGACAACTTACTGCGATAGACGACAAGCGACTGGCAAGCATCTTGGGACGGTTCACATCGTTGTATGGTGCGTATGCACGAACCAATATTTCCTTGCACTTCCGTGCACACGTAACAGTCTAGAGCATTAACTTCATCGGGCAACAAGTCTGTTCGCTTCGGCCCCAGTTACAATCTTACCATGGTTATATGCAAGAAAAGCATAGATCAAAACGACTGGAAGTATTTTACACATAACCGTTGCTTTTTTCGTTTGGACAATTCACTTAGCAAGGCGTTTTGGACGGAATCTGGAAGGGAGAATTGAAATTTTCGGTTTGATACCTTTAATTCTGAGGTGGCAGCAAATCGTTGATTTTTACAAGAATTGCGGGATCTTGTGACTATGGTCACTTTTGAAATCGGAACATCCATGCGTTATTTAAGAAGCCGATTCGAAAATGACAAGATGCATATTGTGCACACAAACATCTAGCACGGTATTATATCTAGTTAGTAGGCATACTTTTCTAGTTCATCTTTGTAAGACTTAAGTATGCACAAATGCAATGAGGTCCGGAAATTCTAAAACATTTCTTAAGCAACCCCAGTCAACGATTTCTAATAATGAAAGCTACAAAAATACGACATTATTGAAGATCACTGATGTGCAATCAGCCACCCATCACATGGCATTGCATCAAACGGGTACATACCTGTCCGTTTGGTTAGTCAACTTTGCCTAACGAACAGCCCAGTTCCAGTTCACTGTACTTCATTGTTATTTGTATACCGTAAAAAATTCATACAGAAGTGCTTCTTCCGAAATTCGTAATGGAAGATTCAAAAAACGAAGATATTATGTACAAGATAGCAAACATGCATTCCTAGAAACCTGGTAAGTTCGTGTAGTTTCAACCCCAGATGGGAAGCGGTGGACCTGCATATTACCTGAAATTTTTATGAGACATTCTCGAGTTGGTATTTTGACGTGGAACGCACAGTTGATACGTGACATTAGTACGGCGCGATATACTAAACTCAGCGCGTGTAAGTTTCTGAAAGAAAATGTTCCGATTTAAAACAATGGCAATAAATAATATCAGATGTGGATGAGACAACCCACGGACGATAATAATAAACCTAGAAGACTTTGTTTTGACCGCATCCTTATACTTGTACATTCGGAATTGGTATGTCTTACGAGAATGTAATTTGTAGCGTCAGGAGTGCCTATGAGAAGTGTCCGTTGGAGAATTCACAGAAGAACGACAACTGTGATTCGTCGATAATTCATTGTCTGTTGGACTGAGCCAACCTTAGGAACGAGGGCAGAATGCCACGGGAATAGATTAGCATTTTAATTAGTATGTACTTATATACATAGGGAGAGAGAGAGGCGAGAAAGCATGCACTGAGTTGTAGCGTTTATTGCGACGTTTTGATCCAAACTAAGATACCTTGTCAAACGTGAATGAGTGAAAAAAAGAGAGAGATAGAAATTCCGGTGTTTGTGAAGTGAGAGGCGATGGATAGAATTGATAATGCAGACTACTAGGCTAGCATGACGGTGATGACGTACATGATTTTCAGAGGTCCATCATAGGAGTGGTTATATTAGAAAATGAGGGAGTAAGCCCGGGATTTGTTAGTCCCCACTCGCAAGCGAGACTTTTTAGACATGATACCAGACTGAATCAGCCGCGGCACTTCTGTACCCGCCAGGACCTGATGAGGCCCTAGACCGACAGAATCAGGGATTGGTGGTTTGCATTTTTTTTCGACACTGCTAATATGTATATTCTGTCTATCTCTTTGTATATAGGAACACGTTATAGATAGTTACTGCCGCGCTATTACCAGACGTGTTTGAACAAGACGGCTGTATGAGTGTATAGGTTACGTGGCTCGAGAATTTCCTGAAGGGTATCTCAAAATCAATGCTTTGCCCCGAAACCACTCGGGCCCCGGGTGGGGGGTATTTTTTTTGCATTGTCCCCCCCCACTCCCCTCCTTCTTGTGATATGTGCTATATCCCACGACATATGACTGATGGAGCCCACATTGTTATCTGCGTGTAGCCTCATCCAGGAAGTTGGAATTTACATCAATCAAATCCCAAAGGCAACGATTCCTTCACGGAATAGTTTAATTCGGTTGGAGCACACTACCGCTCTTCCTTACGTTCGGTGGTGCGGGTCGCGCGCGTCCGGAAGGTCTACGAGGCTTCTTGGGTGAACTCAAAATTCTATACCGATTATTTTACCCTGGAACGAACAAAAACTTGTGCACTGACAGAAGTGGTCACATAGACATTGTAAGTCTTTGAAAAGTTGAAATCAGAATTTCCTGACTTTGACTATAAGACTGGAGATTCTTTCACAAAATTACCCATTTCTGCACCTCATACACTCAGATCCCCTGAGAATTGCAATCAGAGCACTTCGCAGACATTTGACCCCCCCCCCTAGCCAGCACCTCGCATGCTCATTGTTAGGCTGAAAACATGATCTAAGCCCGTTCTTAGTTAGATATTCTCAGATTAGGTTCATCCAAACAGGCAAAACACGCGACGCGAGTAATGCTTCTCGGGAGGGGAGCGTTTAGTAGAGGGCGCGCGCCCTCAGGTGCTATCGTGTCTGGCATAATGCGAAAAATTCTAACGCCAAGGCGTAACTCTGGACAGTAGAGTACCGGAATCACGTACGTAGGCGCTAGCCTGATCGGCAATGTGTTACGTGTGTTCTTAGTTATGACCGTGTTGATCAGGTACCGAAATCACACGCTGTGCGACATGCGCTGTGCGTCGTTTCTGCCCACAGCTAAAATCTCGCAGTGATAAGCGGAATAAGCTAAAAACATGCCCCTTCCACAGCAAAACGGTGTTTGCAAATCCGACATAAAAGAACACCTTTC
>LUCM01010525.1:15857-54068 GCA_008360955.1 Fasciolopsis buskii
TGTACAAATGTGATTGGGATATGATTAAAAAGATGGATGAGGACTCGATTCAAATAGTCGATATACATCACGGTTCTCGCTTTCCTTCCGCCTACCAGTCAAGTTCATTTCCATGAGGTTTCGTTGTTGCTGCCGCTCAGGCGTTGGCTAGCAACTGTTGTGTCAATACGCCTTATTTCAGCCTGTAATAGACCACGGACATCTCAGTTTGAAGTGGAGGAAAGGAAAGTAGTAGAATGTGCACCTGTTTTGGTAATGGTAACCAAATAAATAATCGATAGTTCTAGAACTTCGACGGAAACTTAAAGGTAGCTTCACGAGCCTCACCAGTTTGGAGCCCGACAGCAACAGTGCTGTTTTTCTGAGCCACATAAAAGGATAAAAAGCATAATCTATTTCAGGGAATAATTCATTCTTCCCAGAAAATAATTAGTTCAACCATTCCAAACTGTAGACAGGCAAAGGGCGAGGTTGTCCGTATAGGCCAATTGAATTGAATTTCGCGAAATCACACAAAGGTTTTATGTGACAGTATAACTGAAAATAACAGCGGGGCATCGTTTTTTAACTATGATGAATGAAAAATATACCTTTCTTACAAATGGTATTTTTCTATGCAAAGATTCTCTCCGGGTGAGGCTTATTATCGCGAATGTTTTTAAGGTTCACGTGATAAACCTCGTTGATTTCATGGACATTGTTATAGATTTTCAGATTTTGAGTTTTTGGTTCATTGACTCATCTGTTTTCTATTTCTCTTGGGCAATTTCAACAGAATAGTCGGACTTAGGTCTGACCGAATCAGGTGGCATGATTCGGTGAAGTAAATTTTGATGGAACATTGAACCGTGCTACTTCCACCGGGTTGAGATCAGCATCGTTTACTATCTTGTTTCAGTGACAATCACTTACTGCTTAACTGGAATTTACCCAACTGTTTTTGTCTTTTTCACGCGTTCATATAATTCTTGTGTTACAGAGATCTCGGCGATGATTCTTTCAAGGAATATATTACTTCCTTCTACTATTGAATGTTCACTGAGCTCCAGCTGAGATATCAGACCGGGAAAGAGGATAAGTTTGTACTTCGTAGTGCTAATGCTCATTCAACCATTATCAGTCATCCCGGAAACCAAGGTGACCAAGATGTTTTATTGACAGGTAACGGTCTCAAAATCATGAAGGAATTGTGCTACAGTGAGCACGCACTGTTGATGACTCCAGATGAAAAAGAAAAGGTGTATAACACTTTCGCGGTCATTAGAAGCTAGTATAAATGGAATGTTTTGGTCCATTATTCCTATTATATGAAACAACCAATTCCACAAAAGATATAGGTGTGCTTATTAGTTTATGACAATCAAGCAGCAATGGCTAAAAATGTGTTACACAAACCATAAGACAAAAATGATCGCAAAAGGTTAATTTCCTTCATTGCGATAGTTTACCTTGCACCAGCGTGTTCTGGATTTTGTTGTTGCCTGGCACCACTGTCAACTCAAAACAAAAAAGAGAACAAGAAATAAAGATCACCACTAGGTTAGTAGGTTGAACAATTGTAGAGAAGTGAAAAAATTCTGAATGCTCGAATGCCGCTGTCAACAACAATCAATCGTATCACATATTGCCTTCAGCTATCGTTTGGTTAAATCTCGTGGATCCCATTCGGGTAGTCCAACTTCATTTAAACGAGCCAGTCTGGTGATTAAAGATTTCATATCTTTTTCCAATGTCATCGACTGGTCTTCTCTACCCATCTGTCAACCACTACCTACAGGTCTCGGAGAACATCGTACAATGAAACACTACTCATCCAGAAGCATAGGTAACTGTTCTGCTTTTTTATTGACTTCTGTATAGAGAAGTCATTAGTTGCTTGTCCCAGAAATTCATAATACTGGACATATGTTCTAGATTTATCACAGTTATCTTCGGAGACCTATTGGTGTTTCATAACTTATCAGATCGCTTTAAGGATGTTGGCAGGACAACTCTGATGTAGACTGTCAAGTGAGGACAAGTCCCAAGTAGCGCCGGCATGTGTCTACTTTCGGACGGGACTGCGTACACTTATGATCAGTGGCCATCAAGCCCTATCTTCAGTCACCTCCCATTGGACAACATTTGACTGACCGTAACCCACTAAGCAAAACAAACTGCCTTGGTGTATTTTCACGTAAAAGAGACAAAGCGCACACCCAGACGATTTCAGATAAAGTAAAATTACTTTTGCAGTAAATGAAAGCGTCGTAGAATGAACGAGATGAATACTTGGACCTCATTAATGGAATAAAACAAATGAGGTCTCCCGTGATTTTGACTGAAGTTTAAGAACCCGACCGTTTCATCACTTGTCGAGGTGACAACTTCAATGCGTGTGCGCAGTTGGTGGATATGGTTAGAAACTCAGAAAAACCGATAGAGATTTCTTGAGTTTGGTCAAATTTCGATACTTTTCTGTTTTGATTTGGTTCCCAAAGGGGAGAATGTTTCTAAAAGAACTTTCCAGGAATTTACGCGAACATAAATAGATACAGAAATATGGGTTGACCATTGAATAGATGGATGCAGACAGATTATGTTGAATAGTTGTATACTTGCACGCATATTTAAGGGGATATCCGCATACCCATGTTCACCCAGGTCTAACTGCGCACACAAATGCATAATTTTGTTTATACAAATGTAGTGCTATATACATAGTAGAAAAGGGAGATCTACATATTTAAGCATATAGCAAAAATATATATATGCATTTATATATTTGTACACATATACTATACGTGAACATGTGCGTAAAAGTAAGGATATTTATAGGGAAGAACGTATACTTCTTTATTTACGTTTTTGGAATGATAAGTTAGCTAATGTATTGGAAACTGTCAAACGAATGTCCGTGCTAACGCCTGAATGCAACTACATGTATATATGTATTTATGCATCGCAATAAAAATATAAAAATAAGTGAGCAATATTAAAGTTGTGAAGATTCATGTGTTTTTATACACAAATAAATATACATATAGATAAATATATATGTATACACGGCAAACCGCAGTTCTGCTTAGAATAATGGATGCATTTCAAGCTGTCAGCAGCATTTGAACAGATGGTGCCTTAACACAACTAGACTTGGAAAAATGTCACATTCTTAACTTAAGTACAGTTAATGTCAGTGATTAATTTTTACGGTACTGCTAGTTGGCTCTCCTGGTCAATACTGGTGAAGCAATCATGATCGGGTTATTGATAGCTACCAACAATAACTCTGGATGATTACGAGTGTTATTATGCAAACAAAAGCCCCTTTAATTTATATGAAATGGTATAGTCCGGTCCAGGGGAATAATTTACTGCCACATGACTGCTGCGGTAATATGACAATGCACGTTTCACTGTCATGGAAACGGGTTTGGACACTGACCATGAATTAGTTTTGCAGTACAGCTCAATGTAGCCTACTATCTAAGAGAATCTGGTTGCACGAAAAGTGGCAGCCAATAGGCAACGGGAAGGAAGAAGAATCCGTTAGATTTGAGGAGACAAAACGATGACTAATGGAAGATTGGAAACATCCTCAGAATAAAGTATACAAAATACTGGCACAGAGGTTCTGCATCTATGGATTACTTTTCAGCGATACGGATTCACTAGTGAGATAAAAATTCGGTTAGAAAGTTGGGCTGGTTTTGAGTTACTTCGATCATAGGCGATGTATATAATTCCACTATATATATATACATATGTATTATGGACATACATAACATTTACTTAATATATTTTTATATTATTAAGAATAACCTGTTCTAATTACATCAGTTGCTAGTAAGCACCCGCAGCCAATGTGAGAGAGATTCTTAAAAATTTACACTTTGTTACTTGATATTATAAATCCATTACATGGAACGCGGACTGACGATTAATTCATTTCTGTTTGATCTGCAAGAGAACAAATGCTCAAACAAATCATCCACACGAATGATGGGCGCAATGCTATCACTATACGTATTGTCCTCACAGGCTGACTGTTGTGTCCAGTCCTCACAATTCGTGCGGTGCTCGATTTATCAACGAATGAGCTGATACCCGCTAGTAGTAGGAGACTGAATGTTTCCATGAAATAATTCACCATGTTCGACTCAGAATCGTTCGTCCTTGTTCGGGTTCGCGTCCCAGTTCGGGCGCAGTGGATATGCACTGCTGATGATTCCTAACAAGGATGAAACAGCTGTACAGTGTTTCCATGGTTTTCTGTATGGTGAGTTGAGCGATGATATCACATGGTGAATTATTTCATGAAAATGAGTTGATGTCGAGCGGACTGGCACAGTGCTTCAGTTTGTCTAGTTAAGGCACGTAGATCGAAGTAACTGTTAACGATTCGGGAGTAGGAATTTGGCTGAATCGTTCGGCGAAGAGAGCATAGCTGACTATGTGTAGTTGTCAGAAGGCGTTTCCAACCAATTTATCTCAGCCGTAGATAGCTGCTTCACGTAGAATTAGACGCCAAATCTTTTATGTATTCCTTGCACTGCATAAATGTCGACCTTTACAGAAACACTGCTGTTTAATAATCATGGATGGATTTTAGTAAAAGTATTATGTCCCCTTGAAGATATAAAATTTCCCTGACCATGGAACATGGAAATACAGTAGTGGATTAAAACTGTAGGACTAAAGCAGAATTCTTGACTAATCCATTGATCAGTAGTATACATAAGGCAATCTACGGAAATAGTTAGTGGCTCCGTAGTAAAGAAATTATTCTCTAAGCCAATTAAGATGCTTTTGTCAAACATGCTCGTGCCAATGCTGTGTGTATGCCATTGAATTAAATGGTGCGTGTGAAACTTGTCTAAAAATGACCACCCTCACGTCAGTAGTCTATTGAAATGCAACACATTGCACCCTCGATTTGTGAACAAACTAATGGCTAGGATGCAGACTGGTGCCCATCGCGTTGCGGGTTTGTTAGTGTGTATCTGTTTACAATGAGGAAGGTAATAGAAAAATATGAAGTGATTATCAATAAAAATAAATTGGCAAACATTGGTGTTCAGAAAATGATCTCATATTGCGCAGTTTCATGTGTTTTATCCATGCACGTGTCACGGTTAACAGCAAATATGGCGACGTCTGTGATACGTGGTCCCCGATAAATCTGCGTGTATGTGTTTTAACCAGAATCATCTAAGGAGGTAGACAGCAAAACAAAATAATTATGGGAAGATAACTGGTGAATTACGTTATCGTGGTATAGATATTGTCATTTCCCGAGGGTGGGTCATGATGCACCACCCAAAAAGGGTTTGTCACCGTAAGTGCGCAACCACGATTGTTTTCTAAATTAATATCAGAATTCTGCGGGATACAAGACCAAGATTTTCTCTTGCAATCGCAGTTGTAGGAAAAACTCAACGTGTCATGCTGAGGCCATTTAGCAACTCACACGGCGATAATAATCAAACCCTTGTCCTACGTTTTCACTAAACGATCTAGAAGAAATCACTGTAGTAGTACAAAACAGAAATTAGGATTGTGTTACGTCGAACCAGACAGTACCGTTTTCGTCGATGACTGGGTTTTAAATTTTAGTTTGGATCAAATACCGCGCACCTTGTCATTTTACAAAATGAAATTTTCGACCGCTGTGGACAAGCAGTTTTACCTGTTCGTTTGTCACCCTTTCACGAACTATGTTCCCCTCGTGTAGAACATACTGGTAAAGTCGAAGACAAATAAAGTTCGGACAAATCCAAAACTACGGTTAAATAAGAAAGAATCTTACCGGAAGCGTGAATATTCCCCTAGAGCTAGTAAAATCTACCGAGCTTTAGTCTTCTTTTTGCCAACAAAACAGATGGAATTTTCCTTCTTATTGTCAATTTGTCGCCGGTTTAACCAATTTGGTATTATGAATTCGTTAGGATTAGTGGATTCAGTGGCTGATTCACAATGGAGAGTCTGATTAATCCAATCAAACTGTCTATTAATGCCCCGAAAGGTGCTTTTCTGCCTCCATGTTATTATTTCGGGGAAGTTTTGATTAGTAGTCTGCAATTTCGTGTGCTATTTTCATATTAGGTGCTGTCTTCGCATTCATTGTTGGTCGAATGGCACGCCAACGTCTGTTTCGATACCGCATTTTGAATCAGATTATCTTGTGCTTCATCGACCTGAATCCAGTTTGTGGCTTGATGCCCATGTGTGAAGTGTTCATCACATCCGTCATCTGATTTGATACAAGTGATTCGTTATTCTCGTTTGATTTGTACAAGCATGAGTGCCCATTTCACAGTTAACCGGTAAGAATGTATACGAAAAGGGCATACAAGCACAGGCACAATATATACAGACATGTGTCACTAAGATTATGAGAGTCAGCCTGAGTATACTGACGCGTTTTGTTAGGGAGACTGTATATGATTGAATGTTAACAACTAAATAATACCGGACGTATAGACACTGTGTCCGAATGTGGACAGTTTAGCCCGCATAAGCCAGATTTCAACCGACTAAAGTACTCATCGTTTGTTAATTCTCGTGGTAACTGAATGGCAAAGGCAATGAAACAAAGAGCAATAGTTTGCTTTGTGCTTGCGTTCCGTGTCCAACGTTCTGAATGGATCGGACAACAGTCCAACAAAGAGCGGTTGCTTAACAATCCTGTAGGAACGCTGATTTTAGTGGATTCGCGAATTTCGTTCCAAAATACCTTTACCTGCGAACATACGGAAGAATTAAGTGCTGAATTTCTTATCGGTGTTTCTCGATCAAAAACACTTTCTAATAGGTTGTGGGATGCCTGCTTTTACAGTTAAACCAGTGCAATAGGATGCGATTGATCCGTCGAACGATACAAATCAACAACTGAAAAAGCTATACTCATTAGCCCACGAGATAAAACGCAGTCCGCTGAGATGCAGATTTCTAAAGTTCATCTTTCTTCTGTACAGTCTCTTCGTTCTTATGTGAAATGTGTCCCCGGAGAATGCAATGGAAGAGGCATGCCCCATAGCCGCCCCGGTTCACTGCAGGAGGAGGACATAGGGCAATTCAAATCGGGAAACTTGGAGTAGAATAGAATCACATCAGTTCACCCTGGCTCAAGTCTGTTAACTAGCCGGGTGCCAGAGAATGACCGTTTACCAGCAAAGTTACCGGCGGGTTCGGTGTTCGAAATTCTAAAATTAATGAGGCTGCGGACCTTTGATACATCCTTTTGCAAAACCCTTATTTCGTATTTATGGAATATATGAGTAGTATTTGCGAAACCGATTGTTGCTTTGGAAGATATGCATGTTGGAAGCCCATATTTTTGTTTTTCGATGGCCTCTTTGACCGGATTTAGACAGACTACTATGATTCAATGCTCTACAACAATAACAAAATTGGTATGATGGGACAATACCGTCAAGCATGACTTGGCATTTTTCTCAACTACAAGTCTGTTAAAACGAACTGTGATGGTGTAGAGCGGCGTTCGCGAACCGTACCATACAATGATTTTATATTAAGCACCAGGAAAAATGAGATGAGCTGACACCTAAAACGTCGTTTTGTGAACTGATGATGGAAATTATTTCAGAAAATTAAATTTCTACAATAGTGTTTCATATGGTTAGTGTGCTGTTGACTGACTTCAGAGATCAATCTAAGTGAAAAAATGTGTGCATTCTTCGGAATATCTGCAAACTAAATTAAACTATTCCACTAGGAATTAGATTAGCTGTATTTTGTTAAGATATTTGTTTTAGGAATCACTTATATTAGAACTGACCTTCATTGGGATCATCGGTTGTGCTTCCATTTAATTAGTTATTACAAATAACATCGCGGTTTTTTCGGGTGAATGTTTGTAATAGTTCAAGAGTAAGTGTATCAAATTTCTAAATCTTTGCCGTGGTAAAAGCGGTAGGATTGACGCACTTAATACGGTGACTGGACATTTTGAAACTTAGGACTACTTTTTCTCACTTGTAGGCGAAATAACTGAACTTATTTACCCCTGCCGTGCCAAAAAAATATTGATGATATTATCGACTAAATTTTGTCACCATAAATTAGATAACTATTGATTCTTCACAGTAATAACTGGTTACGCCTATTGCCCAATGCTTGTAGCTAAATACAAAATAAATAGACTTATTACTGCATCATATCTCGTCCAAGTTTGCGTCGACAAACTCCACTTACTCACCGTCGAGGTTTCTACAAAAGTAAGTTTTATCTCTTTGCAAAATATCACGGAAGTAGAGGGGTTTCTTCACTAAGCAATTCTCACTTTACATAGTCTTCCGTCACAATTGATAACAACAAAAAAGGTTCATTTGCTTTTGACCACGAGACTTAAGTGTCAGTGGTTCTCAGATGTCTCCGTATTGTTTAATTTCCCGCGAACAATGAGGAAAACATATTTCTGTGCGATGTGGCTCGGCGCTACACGGAGGAACTGCGGTTTGTTGTTTAGATATTCATATATATGTATGTAACTATGGTAAGTGAACTTACGGTAACTATTAATTTTACCCCCAAGCCCCGCAGTCTACCCCGCGATCAGTTAGACTGGGGGCATGTTTATCTTAGCCTCCATTCATGGCTTTTAACTTAATGGGCCTTCTGTCTTAGACATTACGAATTGCTTCTTCCTAGCCTGCTTAAATCAGCCATTTCAATGTTTTCATTATTCGATACATTTTAGTAGTAGGAGATTGAATGTTTACATGAAATGATTCACCATGTGTTATCATCGCTCAACTCACCATAAAGAAACCATGGAAGCACTGTACAGCTGTTCCATCCCTGTTAGGAATCATCAGCAGTGCATATCCACCGCGCCCGAACAGGGACGCGAACCCGGGACGAACGATTCTGGGTCGAACGCCTTAGCCATTACGCTACCGGGCAGGCTCTGAACGGTTTGTTGAACTTCACCATATGATGTTGCACCTATCCGTCACTGATTTGCACGGTTACTGTCCGTTACCTCACAGCGATCGACCCCTACTGATAGATGACTTTTCTGCACGTAGCCTAAGTACGACGAAGGCTTTGGATATGACCTAGAGTGGGGGTCGATCGCTGTGAGGTAACGGACAGTAACCGTGCAAATCAGTGACGGATAGGTGCAACATCATATGGTGAAGTTCAACAAACCGTTCAGAGCCTGCCCGGTAGCGTAATGGCTAAGGCGTTCGACCCAGAATCGTTCGTCCCGGGTTCGCGTCCCTGTTCGGGCGCGGTGGATATGCACTGCTTATGATTCCTAACAAGGATGAAACAGCTGTACAGTGCTGCCATGGTTTCTTTATGGTGAGTTGAGCGATGATATCACATGGTGAATTGTTTTCATTATTCGTCGAGTTCTCGTCAAACGACGGATGGTAACGATTTACCCTATTGATAGAGCTCCCAGTTTGACAAGCAGCAACCCATCAACAAGAAACAACAGCACCCCCTAGACGCACCCAACAACCGGTCCACAAAACGAATCAAGGTGAAACTTTGGATTATCTTTGCGGTTGAAGCTATTCAACACTTGCCACAACTCGAGGGACTTCAACCCCTGTAACTGTATCGAAAATCTTAAGGTGTCAGTTTCTGATCCATTAAAAGTACAGGCGCGTTTACTTTACTTGCACAATGCCTAACTTGTTGCGGAATTAGAATATAACATACGGATCACAACCGGTCATTAATTCTGGACTACCTAACTTTCTTTGTACCCTTCATTGACACGATTCTAATAATAACAAAAGTGCATTATATAGGGCTAACTGCAAAACACCAAAAATGCGTTCATTTGCTATTGGACGTCTTCATTTCTTGATCGGGTATTTTCCAAGTGTCACGGTGCGTGAAGACCAAAATCATAAGAGAATGTTAAAGTCCTGTAATTCGTGGATTAGTGACCATGGAAAACACTGGAGAAGTACAGAAAAATTTACTGCCAGTTGGCAAAAGTTCCCAGAAGGTCCTCTTTGGAACAGTCCCGTGTCATTTTCTGGACCTTTCTAGATCAATCAAGGTAGATTAGGCGGGTTATACTCAAGATGTTTACATTTTTATTTTACGCAGCACTGTCTTGTTACACGAAGTGTTTTCCGTTTTTAAAAGGTAGAGTAGGATGAAGCTTAGGATTCCCCAACATCTCCCAAAACTAGTAAAAACCAATCAAAAGTTATCTTTTTATTAAAAACATCATATTAGTACTATCCCGGCTTTTCTGAAGTATTTTGTAGATAATGACTTAAAATATTAAAACCAACTAAAGCCATTCCAAAGTACCTGTTTGTTTTGAACTTCGAGAGGTGCAAATATTTAGGTAATATTGAAGAAGCAACATAATTTTCCCCTAGCATTAGAGGAAGACAATCTAGTTTTACTTGAGTTTATTTAAAGATACGGCCAGCCAGTCTTGTTGTGAGGCCATTCAGAACAACGGAAACCTATTAGTAAAGTTTTTCTTCGTTGAAATTGAGAAAATATTCATTGAAGCTGCCTTTTATTAATTACGTTCACGAATTATCTAGCTATTTTCTTCAAGAATACATTTCATTTAATCTTACAAATAGAGCTTGTGAAATGTCGTTACTTCAAAATTTTTCCACGAAAATGCACGTTTCCCTACACATTGTACGTCTGGTTTTCCGCCTTTAGTCATTATGTTGTTTTAGTAGACTCTACCGTGCGGTTTTCATCTGTGAGTCGTATCTGACGCTTGTTGCTCCTGTTAGTAGCCCGCTTTGACTTGTGGTGTCATTTTATTGAGTTAATAACTAGTGGATTTATGGTTGCCCTTTATTTTATTATTTTATTAAGTCGGCTACAGCCGCGTGGCAATTACTTTATCACAGTCTATCGCTGGACTTCGAAAACTATGCGCAAGTATTATTACAGGCTATCAGATATGGGGATGCAGAAGTATTGCATATTTCTCAGAACTTCTACCTTACACTTGCCGTCTTAATACCTATCAAGTATGTGGACACAGACATAGCAGTAGCGTGTAGTCAATCATCTACTCATACAAAGGAAAAGGGAGAATAAACATAATTAACCAATAATAAAACTGGCTTAACGTTGACTTGTGGTTTTGCGGGAGATTTAGGAGGTCGAATTCTGTGTTTTGTTGATATCTTGCTAGAAATTTATGGGTTCAATTAGCGGAGATTACTCCTTATGGATGACGTGGGCAAAGCTGCAACAAGCAAGAAGGAGCCATTGGCTGCCGAAAATCAACTCTAGTATATTGCTTACTGATGCTGAGTAAAACATGCTTTCGTTAATGGTCGTCAAATGGGCAAACGTGCTTCCAAATACTTTAATCATGCCGAAATGGATAGCAGTCTGTGCTGACTTACTTAGTTCAAATTAAATCTAGAAATTTTAACTTTCTGTCAAATATCGCACAATGCAAAGCAAACACATTAACTAATGAATAAGAATTCATGATCAATCCACAAAAGTGTTATTAAATTATAATTTACCTACGATAATTTCGTATTCATTCCTTCTACCAGAGCCTCTGTCGGCGTCTGCCCCCAAATGAAGTGTAGACGGAAGACCTGAGGATTCCTTTACATGGTCCAAAGAAACTGAAGCTCAGTCTACCATCAGACCCCAGAACATATACGAACATCGTTAAGGATGAATAAGGGAGTGCTAGCCTTGGAAGATATTTATTTTTGGTTGATCTAGTGCTTACAATAAACTTTGGAATTGCAAGGCTCATCACTGTAGCTTCTGGGTCACATTTATTTATTCACCGATTGTTTGATTTTGTTTAATGGATCGGCACATCGGTTGAGGCTCATCCTCTACCGTCTGTTAACAACGTAGTAATCCCTGAAATGCGAAAGCCCAGTAATGCACAGGGGCTTATCCGCGAACTGCACGTGTTACTGATCGAACGTTTAGTTGTCTGCAGAAGCGAGGTACAATTTAATGTGATATCACCCAGCAACAGGGTAAGCACTTCATTGAATTTCTTAATCAAATGGGTCAGGCAAAACTCCTGGTTCTACAGTTGTGACTGATGCATGAAATGTGGTTACACAGTGTGACTTTGCCTACTTTCTCCACACACAACCGTAAAGCTGTGTAGTGGCCACGGTTTTCGAATCCGCTGGGAGGAAAGTCATCGCGCTAGGATCCCAACTTTCACCAGACATATAATGTCACGGATACCCAATGACCGCATTGGAAATAAGTGCTTAGTATTCATGAAACGACCATTCTCCCGTCGACACAAAAGCTTCCCAGGAGGTTCAACATTAAAGACTGTGGTGAATGAATGAAGATCTGCAAATTTACGGTTGACTGCTGAGCACTGAGAGAATGTCGACTGTTTGAAGAGTACCGAGCTTAGACAGTTTGTATTAATAAGTCAATGACTGATGAACGTTACAAAGATATTCCACTGGCTTTTGCGCTTTTACTTATATATTATGCAACTACAAATGGCGTGAACACCATGCAACGTGTATAAAACTTGAGGCGCCACGTTATGTTCACCAAAACGTCGGGATTTTTGAAGAACCGCAGAAGGCGTGCAGCGCGCATAACCAGATACCCCTCTTTGACGATGGACACCTTCACAAATATTTGGAGGAGTTTTCTGGCTCCTTTTTTTAATTTTACATGTAACTAATTTATCGGAGCCTGTTCAACAGGCATTTCATTGCCAGGCCGGTTTTCGGGGCGAACAAAAGTGTTTTGTAAATACACACTGCCCTCCGGAAGACACTCTGTGTGAGGCTCCGTAAGACGAAAGAGGAAATCAACATCTTTGGACGCAACCTCCACACTTTCCAGAAGCTCAATATGTATGTGCCTACTGACAAGTAATCCATATTCGGTAACGGGATACAAGGCCAGTTGGTACGTGTTCGTTTTCTCGAGGATTGTGACACATTATTCTATTGCCCAGTTTCAGAGAATCAACTGGGCATTTTCCCTCTTCTTCAGCTTGTCTAAAAGTGTCATTTGTGAAAGGTACACAATACTGTGCGAAGCACTACGACTGCTACACTGCCCTACTAAGGTATTTGCTCAGACATTCAAACGTGGCAGTCTTTCTGATTTTTTTCAGGCTTTGGTGTCACAGTCACTTCTAAGTATTTATTGTGCTGGAATTTTTGGCATGAAACATACCAGCCATACAGGATATTTTGTTGGCATTGCAAAAAGGGCCTTATGATTAAAGTTATAACAGCTGTTACAAGCTGGTGGAAAAGCATTCGGGGTTCCACTTCCCCAGCGCGACAAACTTCATGGAAAGGCTAGGAAGAATGGAGATTTAATGCGTTTTGCTCATACAGGATTAATAATAGAAAAACTCAAAATTGCCCTCAGATGGCGGTTCAGACAAGGTCCTACCACATGAGAAGCAAGAGGGTTAGTTGGCGTTTTCATCCGTCCAACGCCATGGGACGTCATACCTCGCCTCCGCAAGAAAGCTTCCATTACAAACTGTTTCTCACTGGAGAACGTTTTGAATTTAGCTACTATGTGTAAGGATAGTGAATGATGGATCATCATATTCATCATCTTGGTCAAAGGTCAGCATACCTCCAGCAATATCAAATTCGTTATTTTAATCGACCTACTGAACAAAATAATCGCTTGATATGGTAAGTTGATAACAATGAACCATATTAACCGGCCGACTGATTGATTGCTTGGTGCCGACCAAAGAAAACCCTGTACAACTTATGGTTTTGTCTTTTCAGTTAATGGAGGCTGGCGATAATAAATCTCACACCAGGGAATCGATATCAAAGTAGACACCACATCATCTTGGTTTGGCAATTTATTCGTTACTAAGCTCGTTTCTGTTTTACTTCTAGTCCAACAGTTCACTAGATTCCTAGCACTTCAGCTACAATGAGGAATTCCTTGAACCGCGGTTTCGGATGTTATTCTGTTGCGCACCGTCATTTTACCGTATTTTAAAGTAAAAAATCCACAGAAAGCGTGAAACTGAAAAACGATACAAAATTTACGTAATCAAGTTGCAAGAAAGAATTCCACGGATCTGTTTACTATTTAGGCTCTCTTCCTTTGATTCTGTTTACACTTCATTATGTCTTGGAGAGACTGTTTAACGTATGGGTTGAATCGCAGGATTTGGGAGATGAGTTTTGCTTATCCAAAAGCCAGTCAACCTAGAGCCAAGCAGCTTCTGAGCTGCAACATTTTCCTGAGACAGTAGATGAAAATTAGAAGACAAAAGACTTTAGAACAAACTGAGCTTATCCATTTTGTGAGTCTGATTCTGGAGCTAGGTCTTGTTTTAATTACCTACTGTAAAACTGGATTGTTGTGTCCGCCGAGTTCGTCAGACCCTTGTTGCCGAGTGCCTCCAGGTTAACCAAAACTGAGAAGAATTACATAGGAGGCGGTCGTTTACGATTACAATAGTGTGGTCCTCACCTGAGCAGGACATACCTTTTCCTGTTTTCATTAAACCTTCCCAAATTAACATTTTTACCAGGGTCTTTGGATCACTTTTAGTGGAGTTTGTGAGATGGGGACAAGACAGATTGAATATTTAAAGAAAATCAAAACAATGCAGATAAAATAGAAAATATGATCGTTTTTCTGAGGGATGAACCTGCAGTCTAAAAATGCAAGTACTCATTATTATGTGATTCTAGTTGGTTTTCTCACAGGTTTAACGTTGCGAATGTCGCTTGAAATGTTGCTAGAATACCCTCATTATTGTTGTAAGGGTTTGTTGCTAGGAGAACAATAAGGTAGTACATAGTGTAAAGCAAACCCCAAGTCCTTTCAGCCGTGAACTGAGAATGGTTACCTTGACCTACAGCAAACGAGGAAATGGGGCAATTTTTAACGCGTAATTTTTATCTTCAAGATGGATACTTTGTATTATATGTACGCACTAAATGAGGATTTTTATACCTTTTCGGTGATAATCGGTAATGTAAACGGCAAAGAATAATTAAACCGTACTCTAAGAATGTCGCAAGTAGAAGCTGTCTTGTTGATGCTGCAGTGTACAACGTCAGGACTGTAATATCACGGTTTGACATTCAAATTCGGATACTGTGATGTAGCACTTAATGAAACAAGAGCGAAATATCTGTTTACATTTTCCAGTTTCCAGAAAAGACCAATTGCACTTAATATTAACGAGCAGCTTAAACAACTTAAGCTTCGTAGAGGTTATAATTTTGTGGCTCCGTTTCATGCGGCAAAAAAGGACGTACTTTTGGTGACTGTACTTTCCTATTTTACTGTAGTTAAAAAATTCTTTATATTTCATTGAACAATAAAGGTAAATTGATGTGACGATCTGTACTTAATAAGTAAGTTTTAATATAAAGAAAATTCTAAAAATAAGCAAAGCATTTCTTACATGTGATGTTAACAGATGGGTTTAAAAACTTGGGGATAAACTGCTGGATGGAGAACCTCGAACTTTTGGTTAGGCATTCCTACCCTGTTAACGCAGTCTGCACATGCTTCCGTGCCCGGTTAAGGAGGTGCATGCTATAGCAATGTTTGTCGAGCTAGTTCTGATTGGTCGCTGGCAGTGTCCACTGATTGCATGTAACTGACGTTATATCCCTATTAGCAAATGAAATTTTCGACACCTGGTTGCACTAGTTAACAGTGTACGCAAATGCAGTGGTCGCCAACAGGTTTCCTTACCGCCATAAACTAATGCATATCGCAAAGGTTAACATAAACAGTAAAATGTAACCAGAGGCTACATAGAAAAATCTGCGGACTGCCATTTTAGGATACCGCAGCATCTTTAAACCGTTGGGGGATGCGACCAGTGCACGTTACTTGCGTGGCTCCGACCGATATCTCTAGAAGATCCGTTCTTTTCACAGAATGTAAAAATGCCCAGTACAATTTTTTGCAATAGAACGAGACCCGCACTGGTTTCTTGACCCACCGAACTGGATTGCAGGTCTTATTAGGTACGGTCACAACTGAAGATGCGAAATGGCAAAAGTAACTAGTTTCAGCTTTTCACGGCAAAATATTCCCAGCACTATAGAGACATTTTGCAGTGGAGCATTTAGTTCTAGATATTGCAGGTCAACACCCGCGGTGAATTCAAATCAAGAGGTGAGTAAAACTTGATTCTTGTAACCTTATTGCTTCAGAACTTCTGAGGGCGCCAGGTGCTTATTTGAGGTTAGCAATTAAAGCGGTAAACTTGCCATTCGTTAGCCAATTTGGGTAGTAAAAATGTCACATTTAGAAGCTGCCTTACCTTCTCTACTGGGATCGTTGCTTTAGAATAATTGTTACCTAAGTCGTCTTCAGAGAAGCATATCAAAACTAAATGAGCCTAAATACATCAAACACATTGTTCCTGTAGACAGTGCAATGGATTACGACAATCTAAACTAACGCTGAAAGGCAGGATCATTTAAAAAAAACGATAATGAAATTTACTAACTAATAAAGTTTGGGGTATCATTTTTGCACATCCGCCGCCAGGTACGGTAACTGCACGCAAGAAGTACTGCGACAGCTGGCGACAAACATTTTGGGCAAGATAAACAAGGAGCAGTCAAATGTTAGATGTCGACTACTACCACCAAGTTTCGCTGACCACAGGTCCCTGGAGAACTGCAATTATCAGAAATGATTTACATTGTTATTTAATCAATAAAGGAAGTAAAAGATAAAAGAACAGTCGCTTGAAGCATAAAGACAGCCATGACCATTGACAGAAATGTGTACACATCACGACTTCGTAGTGTTTTTCGGACGTCGCAACATTGCTTAGATTGGAAATAATGACATAAATTGAAGTGCGTATAAAGTTTATGAGGTATATGTTGGCTGCGCTATCAACAACTGATGAAGGTAGACCGAAAACACTCATAATTACGAATAAAGTGGGTCTGCATTTGGGTGATTTCCAGAAGACAGTCCCCAAAGGTAATCTAGGATTATTTTAATGTACTGAATTTCCTGTTTTGTCGGAGGCCGGCGGATACCTTCAAAGCTACATTTGGCGACATTCTTAGTTGTTTTGGGGGCATTTGTTTTGCTTGGGCCTGACAGTCGTCCGATGGAGGCTGACATCCCAAAGACTGTTTTACGTAAACGAAATATATTCTGCCTTCTCTCATTTACCTTTAAGTTATTAAGAACAATCCCTTAGTATTCTAGTCCCCATTCCGAAGGCGAGTGCTGCGAGGGAAGCCCAAGTTTCATTCAAGGTTACATTTAATCACACCTCAAAGGGACACTCGTACTGTTTAGACACATACTACATCGGGAACTTTGTGTATTTCATGCTGTGAGTTTACTGAGATATTTTTAAGTAGGACTATTTTAGACAAAAATATTCCAAGGTAACGTAGCCTGATTCTATCCATCCTCATGTTGCTCAGCTCAATTGTGTATTAATGTACTCATACGGGGAATTCCCCGTCGCTGAGTGCCTGACGCTCACGACAACGATGAACGACTCCGGAAAACCTATGACTCACTTTCATGGATGCAGAAATCCTTCTATATTTAGAGGGATGCTGTCTTGCGCACTACCCAAAAACGCTGTAATTGTTCATGGGCAGGCCGGCGTACGTAATCGACATAATCAACGATGAACTAAGTTGTAAATTTTTCCGTGATCTCTCTTACGTTTCCACTTTTCCCATGCATTTCGCGCATCTGCATATATTCTGTGTTGGCAGTCTAGACGAAGACGTCATCGCTATTACCCTTGATGACATAAGAGACAAATGCTTTCGTTACTTATCGCAAAATATATTGCTCTCTATCCCGGCATTAAGCACTTTTTGAGACACGGGCAGTTTCTTCTCAAGAGACGCATATGTTGTATCGGCATGAAACATCGGCTAATGGTTGGTAATCTGCTTTTTCAGATACATAGACTGGTAATTTTTTCGGCGATTGGCTAGAGGACGGCGAAAGAGTCAGGTGGTTTCGTACAGCAGTGTTTGCAAACCATCAGCGACTGTTGTTGAGAAAAGAGAAGTTTCTCAACTCCAAGCTGATATTTGATTTCTAGGAAGTCTACTATAGGGGTATAGATTACCATACTAGTAATCCGTTTTCGATAACCAGGATGCAGTAATGTTTGAGAGGAGGTTCATTGCTGAAACCGGTGGTTCGTCCGATGAAATTTTGCCATCGAACACAATTTTCCAACCACATTCAACAAAGAAGAGGTAGTTTTTCGTTCGCAACCTTAATGAATTAAGCTTCCGTTGAACATGTCGTCGCAGACAGGTCTTAAAGAACTACCGGCCTTTCGAAGGTAACTCCGAATGTCCCCAATATCATTGCCAAAGTCTCCTGAGTGTGTGCTGGACATCAGCATAATATTCTCCAGGCAAGGAAAATGAATTCATGTGAAAGATTTAGTTAGTTCCTGACCTGTTCCAATCCCCTCAAAAAGTCATGCCGAGGGTCCGGTGACTACAGTGGCTCCATCAAAGGCAGCATCAGTTAAAGAAACTTTAGTGCTGTCACAAATGACATTTAAGACTCCGGACAGAGTTCATGTAGAATTTGCTTCCAAAATATGGAGAGGTAAGTTGTTTCCAACGAAAGTTTTATGCAATTAGATTAGCTTGAACGTATGCTGTGGGCAGTCAATGATATGAACGTTACTACCGAGTCTATAAGAATGAGACTCGACTTGTATCATCGTTCAATTATCCGGGAAACATAATGTCAACCTATGCGCGAGAACAGCGAAAGCCAACTGATGCGCATAGAAAACGACCTCACCAAAGTGAACAATTACAACCTGACAGTAAGCGCCCCAATTTCGATGAACGCGATATATAGGTTAACGTGGTTACGACCATCCGACGGATCCCTTCCTCCTTGATTAGCGAAGACCTGGCGCTGAAATACAACTGCATGGATTCATCCAGAAACTCATCTTTTGCCAATCACAGATTTACATCAGACGTTACATGTAAGATTAGTTCATGCCATATGTCATCCACCAAAGATTCGGAGAATTCTTTATTGGCTTCAAAAGAGGGATCGATAGCGAACATCGGACGAACCCTTAAGCAATGGTTCAGCGACGCTCGTGAACGCGGTTTTGGGCGCAGGGCAAAAAGATGCATTATCTGTTGGTAAACTGAACCGTCAATAGACTATCATCTCTTGCGTACTTCATATCACTTTAAATAGCACCGAAGCACAGTCAAGTGTATTTTATTTTATTCCTCCTTCTTTAGTGGAGTTTGTGTCGAAAATCAGACTGAAATTTCTATGTAGCAAATTTCACGTATTTTTCCAGTTACTTTTTGAATAATACTATTATTCATAACCCGTATTAAATTTTTAACTTTGGTTCTGTTATGTACGTACAGGTTTGGAGCCTCCGTTTGTAGCATCGTAACCATTTGAGCTCTGCTCACCACCGTCTTTCATGCGCAATGGGTGCTTACTGAACTCGTCGTTTAAGATAAGAAAGTACGGATACTTGCGGTGTCAGAGGTTTCGATAATAACTGTGAGTTAGATAGTAGGCAGTCGGCGGTCTGATCGTCTAAGCGACAGTAAACAGAGAAAGAACAAAATGGAAACAAAAAAACACTGAAGGATGTAAGGTATTTACACTTCTTACGTCTTGCCCGTCCCCTACCGGACCGGCATCGGCAGCATTTTTGGACCCATTCGTATGCAGTATTTTACCGTATTTTTTCCTGGACTGCTACGGGATCAGGTCCGGATCCTGTGTGCCCGAACACATATACTAAAGATGTTTTGTTTAAAATATAACTTAAAAAACAGAAGTTCTCAAAATTCAGATATATCTGACGTCTTCTTAAGTGCATTTCCGAAAAAGAAAAAGGAATTCCTTAACTTACTACCTTTTCAAAATTTTCAAATGGGTTACACATATCTTGAAGTCTGTTACTGATCAATAATTACTAATACCCCGGACATTTATGCATATACGGATATATATCTCCATATAGAAAACTACATATTAGCAGTCTCTTATGCACAGTACAAACATAAAGTATATCCCCAGAAATACGGTGATTCAAGCCGATCAACGATGCATCCTGTATATATAGAGGTAAGGCTGCAACTTGTTCACCAGCTTTGCAATACATTTTCCTGTCAGTCGTTTTCATTTGTTTCCCCACCGTTTACACAAAACAGCTAAACAAACAAGCTCATGCCTTATTTTCAATTTTTTGCTTCGGTAACGCTTGTCGGACATGACGACGGTGCTGAGATTTGCTTTATTAGCTAATGATACAGATCTTAATTCCTGCGAAAATACATCATGAAGAGACGAGACTGACCAGCAAAGTTCAGATCCCTAAACAATTTCGAACAACGTGCATCATCTGCCAGATGGCTGAATGAACATAATCACAGGGCCATAAAACAATTTGCCAGGCTTTTGTGCAGTTGTATCTCTGACATGTGCTGCACAATAGTCTATGAAACGGACTGTCCTACCGCGAATCTCGTATTACGTTCGCTGGCCCTTAACCGCTGTGAACACTTGTGCGTCAATCTTACTCGGCTTGGTACGATGGCAATATTGGCAACCCTGACACCTGATCAGTACAAGGAAAAGACAGTCGGGAGCGATAGCAGGTTGAGCAAATTTTGAGAGCAGCGTGCGAGCGGAGCATGCGTGAGTTACGCGCAAAATGGCGACCACGCCTGGTGATCAACGTTCAGTTAAACAAGTTATCTGGGGGACCAAATCCACGTTCTGCTACAGGGGCCTCCTCCTAGAAGACCGTCAGAGAAGGCCTTCGAGTGGGACCATACGGAACAAACCTGAAACTGACGAATGTCTTTTGACTCGACATTGGTCGCCAATCGGAAAATTTGCCGTTCTTCTGGTGGTCCCGTGGGTGTTAGTTGTTGTGATCTGACCGTGCACCGGAGACCCAACCTGAAAAACACTATAGGAGGCGAACGCGGGAGGTGCAATCCCCCGGCCTAGCTGCGTCCGCACACCGTTGCAGCCTAGCTACCCGCCCGAAGTGCGTCGGTCAGAACGATGGATCTGACTGAGTCCCATATTCACGGGCCTCACTATCTTCCCTAATCTTCGCCATGCGGGGTTGAACCAGTGTCTGACCTCGGGTTTTCCTCGTCCTCTGATGCCTGCATGGTGTCAACCATGGGACCGATGACCGTCGTGCCGGAGTCCGTGGAATCGCCTCGGCCTCGGGATTCTTCTGAGAGAGGGTAGGACAAAGACAAACTGGTGGAAACGGTACTCGGGAGCACCGGTAGATGTTCGACATGGCGGCGGGCACGTAACATCGGTCGGTGCTGCCCTTGATGAGCGGAGTGTTGCTTCTCCGGGTGGCTAGCTACTAGGATATCGCCTAGGTACGCACACCTTCTATAACCCGCGTGTGACCTCGTGCATAAACATTTGGAGGGTTTGAGCTGCACTGCTGAGCCCGAAGGGCATACTCACGAACTCGAACAGTCCGAAAGGAGTGGTCACCGCCGTTTTTGGTATATCTTTCTCCTCTAGGGGGATCTGATTGTATCCTTGAACTAAGTCTTTGCGGCTGCAGATCTTGCAACCAGACAGCGACGGGGTGAGGTCCTGTTTGTGGGGGCCGGGTATCTATCGGGAACGGTGACCCTGTTCAGCCGTCTGTGGTCTCCACATCGTCGCCAGTCGCCGTTGGCCTTAGGGACCATGTGAATCGGGGAAACCCAAGGACTACTGGAAGGTTGAATGATGCATAGTTCCAAAATGTGGTCGGATTCCGCCTTGGCCAGGAGGAACTTGTTAGGAGCTAGGCGACAAGACCTGATAAATGTTGGGGGTCCTGTGGTTTCTATATGGTGAGTTACCTTAGAATTGATGGCGGGAAGTGGGCCGGTGTGTTGCAGTATGCCGTGGTGGTCGTGGAGCAGCCCATTTTATAGCTGTCGGGCCGGCAGTTTAGCGTACTGGGGCGTAATTTGACTGACAACGGCCTACGAGCCGGTCAAGATCGGCGACGTTTGACGATGTGCTATTTTCCTGTGCCCAGCGTCGGCTAGAAGGTCGAAATACTGGAGAGGATCTGTGCCAATAATGGGGTATGGGACGACGGCGACGGTGAACACCCATGGAAGTTTACGATTCAGACCTAAATCAAGGGTGAAGAAAGGATGTCCGTACGTGAGAATGTCGGTGCCGTTCGCAGCCGGTAGCGTCTCCGCCCGTAGAGCGAGCAAATTGCTGGAGTCACGAGGGCTACGCTAACCTCGGCATCTGTAAACGACAGTAATAGCCTGAAATTCCTCAATTCTTGGACGTTAAGAAGGCGACAATTAGTATCTAGCCCGGTGTTGTGTGCGGCGACCACGAACCGGGAACGTAGTTTCCCTATCTCTTGCCCGGAAATGTGTAATCTGGGTCGCACCCTTTTGCTATGCTTCCGAGGCGGTAATGATACTTACAGTAACCTTCCGCGGATGGCATGAAGGGTTGCTTGGGAGAGGGCCTACCGTGTGTGCCGCGACGCGGGTTGAGCCGATCTCGTTGCCGGTCTCCGTTGACTATGAGTCGCTGTAACGATGCGTCGATCCCCGTCAGAATGTATGTTAACTCGTTTTGCAAAGATGAAGGTGCAGCTATTGGGGATTAAAGGATATTCGGTGTTGCGGCACTCGGGCTACAAGGCGAAATTATGTTGTCAGCGATTTCGGCTGTTTCTTCCAGTGAATATTTGCGGGCAGTACTTAGCAACGGAGGCAAATGCGCCGGGAGCCGTTGAAGACACAGCTCTCTTAGTATCGGGTCGTCGCCGAACGTTGCGCCTCTAAGGAGCCGCATTTCCCGCAATAGTTCTGAGGATTTCATTTGCCAGCTTGATTCTTTGGAGAAGTTGTTGGATGCGTCGATCATCCGTAGGGGCCATCCGAGCTATAACCGTCTCTTTCAACGCATCGTAACTACGAGAAGATACGATGGTGTCCCTGACCTGAGGGGTTACATCTGGAGGGAGACGGCTAGCCATCCATCTAAGCCGGCTGATGTCGCCAGTTATCCTGTGTTTCTCGAACTCCAGTTCAACTAAAGTAAACCAGAGTTCAGGATCAGACGGTATTAACCAGGGTATATTAAGTGTTATCAAAATTGCTGTCGGGTCTGACTGCAGTTTTCGCTCGGTGGGCATGATACCGTATTATCAAAAACGACAGTAGCAACGAGGAAAAACATGCCAAACACGACCTATAAAAAGCTGCAGCCAGTGAGTCCCAACACGCAAAATAGATTTGCAAACAGTAAAAGGCGAGGATATTCAACCGCACAAAAAATAAAATGCAAACCGGGCATCAGCAAAAGGGAATAGAGACTCACGTGAACAGTCAATCACACCAGGCTCACCAATTTATAGAACGGATCGTCCTACCGCGAATCTCGTATTACGTTCGCTGGCCCTTAACCGCTGTGAACACTTGTGCGTCAATCTTACTCGGCTTGGTACGATGGCAATATTGGCAACCCTGACACCTGATCAGTACAAGGAAAAGACAGTCGGGAGCGATAGCAGGTTGAGCAAATTTTGAGAGCAGCGTGCGGGCGGAGCATGCGTGAGTTACGCGCAAAATGGCGACCACGCCTGGTGATCAACGTTCAGTTAAACAAGTTATCTGGGGGACCAAATCCACGTTCCGCTACAGATCTTGAAATCGGCTATGTTGACGTCAGATCATTGGATACTTTAAGAAAGAAGTAACCATGGAGACTAAGCAAACAAGGGGGA
Organism: Fasciolopsis buskii; assembly: GCA_008360955.1. Lineage (NCBI taxonomy): Eukaryota > Metazoa > Platyhelminthes > Trematoda > Plagiorchiida > Fasciolidae > Fasciolopsis > Fasciolopsis buskii. Next base: position 39,598 of record LUCM01010525.1, read on the forward strand.
TCCACAAACATCGGCTTTTTTGCCTTCCGGTCTTATCCTGACACTATGATGTCTCGGCTTCCTCTGGAAGGCAGATTGGCAATTTCCTTGCATCGCACTCAAAAAGAAACCGTTACTGGTTGCTTTCTTCACCAGAATTGTGGTTCCCGCAATATGTACTTCCGGAAACTGCAGGATCTGGCAACATAACATTTTGTCCCTTGGTTGGAGCACAGTGCAGCTGGGGTGGATGGGCTGGTTACCCGGCTGGTGCTGAATGAAACCAATGGAGCACGTTGTGATGCTGAACTCTCTATTGAAGTCAGCAAGCCAACGGTTAGCCAGGCTTCGGAAGAGCGAGGAAAGATTATGGCAATGATTAGTGTTCGGATAAAGTTGTGTTCGCGTGAAACTGCATGCGCAAGCCTGGAATAGTTGTTAGGGAAGATTTAATCCAGTTAAATAACTTGAGATCTACAGCTTAGCCACTGTTATACGTGAGCAACAATGCCATACGTAGGTCGACTGACCGGAGCCGCTAGAGTGGGTAAAGTACCTCTGGTGGAGCGGTCTGAAGGCGTTTTGTCTTAAAATATTTTGGTCATGGCGTCACTGGTAAGGATAAAGCAAATAGGAAAAACTGATCCTGAAAATTATATGCATGACGAAAGCTGAATCACAAGCTCTGGTACCGTTTTTAAAGCCACGTTTTGCTGCAACTGATGAGGCTCCTAAGGAGCAGTTTACTTCTTGCTGGCTAACCTACTTCAGAATGTTCATTCACTTATGGGCGCAGCTGTATCTGAATGGAAACGAAGTGACTTTATGAGTTTGTCGTCCAGAAGGGCAAGTCAAATTGCCACTTCCCCTTAAAGGCCTTCTCATTCTTATCCGGTCGGCAAGCTATTGTTTTTATGACATGCGTCAGGTTTTCCGAAATGGTCGAAAACTTTGCTTTTGAATCGTACCAAATTCCTTTAGTTCAGCCATGGTCATCAGCAAAATTACTTGAAGGAGCCGTAATTCTTTGGTTTCGAGCCAACCAGCCATGATTTTGCACTGAATCTGCTCCTTCCTTAGAAATGACTTAAAGGTGGCTTGGTCTAATGGGCTCAGATTTTTAAGTCGGAGGATCATCCAGGCTTGAAATCGGGCAAAAGCGCCCCATAGTGCTGAAAATAAAGGAGTTGCACAATTTATGGACATAAACGTGAGCTACTTTGGCAGTAAATAAATTTAGACGTTTACCGTGAATACCAGCCAAAATGAGTTCAGGGACTTTCGAATTTTTTGCCCTTCCGTAAACTGTCGTTAGAACTCACCTTCTCCTTAAGTCTGTTAACGGATGCAGACGTCTTAGTTTATCTCAGCCTTCGGATATTTTTTTCAGCGACTAAGTATCGGTAGGTATTATGCGTTTCAGAAGTTATTGTGCGACCAGTATGCATCGATGCGATCACAACTCTGAAGCTATGCACCCAAAATGTGATATTGTACCATGTTAATAGCTTTTAGACTGAAAAACAGGAAGAAATTTGAGTAAGCTGCACTTGAAAATATCGTCCAGTGGGCACAGGCATCTTTCAGAAATTGCGGCCAATGCATTCAAAATTCATCCGTAGAATGTGCAGCTCAGATGTGCCGTTGCAAGATTAATATCTAATAATTAAGTAAAGAGAATTACAGCAGCTAAACTCAAGAGTAAATTTTTGGAATCTATTTTTGGCAACTTGGCATGCCGCTTACTGCGAGGCTTTACTGAAAACAAACAATACGGAAGCTGGAACAAATTAGGAGAAAAGCACCAAAACTAGCTTTAGCTAAAGTAAATCAGGATGCGCAGCATTCAGGCAGAGGTACCTTGGAAGAGAACCAAACAAGATCACCCAAATCGATCGTGATTGGGTGTTCACCAGTCGAGACTAATGTCCGGGAAACAAAGGGTACACCAATGGTGCATATGCATGGGAGAAAAGCAAAAGAGTCGAATGAAGCAAGCGGATTCCTACAGCGACGTCTACCGTTGGTTGTTCCCGCAATAAGTAAGGGAAAGGTCGTTCTAAACAGCAAGGTGCTGAATAGTAACCTATTGCTTTGCGAAAAACTTGGAGTCATCATAAACCTGCGTTTGAGATTCCCAGGCAAAAATTGTGCTAAAATTACTGAATGCATGCAGAGTAAAAAAAGACCGATTTGGGCAAAAAGGATGAGAAGAAATAAACTGAACTTTGCAGAATCAGTTTGCATTTGGTGAGAGATAAGTCTTAGCCAGTAAACGAGATATGTTCCAGGGCCGAAGATACCTGACAAGTCCGGGGAACAAGTGGATTAAATTTGGTAAGTGGGATGAAAATGTGTGCGAAATTGTTTGTTTACGACAATGGGTTTCATGGTGATTCCTGCAAATATCAAATACAGTATATTTAGGGCAAATTGTGGAACCAAAATTATTGTAAAGAGAATGTTACGAAAGACGTAGCGGAAGATAAATGATAGATAGGCAGTGGAGAACAGACGAACTAGCTGAGTAAGGAGGTAAACTTGATAGTGAAACAAAAATCAGAGCTTGCAAAGGAAGTTTAACCGTCAAAGTTGACTAGTTTGAGTACTTTTGGACTTTCTAAATAATAACTGGGATAATTATTAGATATAATGACCGGGGACAAATCTATTCCGTTAAAAATTTGCGAATTGCGACGAGCCAAGGGATCTTAACCTACATCAGCGTTGTTGATTTGGGCTGACCGACTGCCAGACTATGAAAATAAAAGAATTCTTGAAGGATGAAAGCAGGGATCGTGGTCGCCTATATAGCTGCAGCCAAGCTATCAGTCGATGTCGAAATTCCGCATGGCCACTTAACATGTAGATTTGTTGAAAGCTCCGTATAAACATAGGTGCGAAAGAGTGGCGGCAAACGAAATAGGTGCAGAAATGGAGCACGGATCGAGTGGCAACTTTTGTTTCAGTGGGTCTGAAGCAAGGGCCCAGAAGTGAGTTATAATAATAGATATATTTCTGGATTTGCGAGAGGCATGAGCAAGGCAAGATCGAGTTTTTGCAGAGATGATGCGCAGGAAATAAGAACAATATAACTCAAAAGGGAGAGGGGGAAGAAGCAACCTTACGTAATTTGAAAGATTTGTTTCTTTATGTATATTTCTCAATATACAAGAGTCATGCGCCAAGAAAGATAAAAATTGTGCAAAGAGGGCACAGTGCAGACACGAAAGCAGTAACCAAACATACGATGCAATGTGGTTTCGCTCACAAGATCATAACAGGCAATGTGATTTCCCGAGCACGGTTTTTCGAGTTTCAAACCAGAGTTAGATAATGGTTCGCAAAGATTTTTCTGTGACTGATTTCCGGTCTTGCACTGCGAGTAACACTATGTTTGAATGCCGCAAAGCTGCGTATCGCGGGCACAAAATATGGCTGGATGGCAATGACTGTCGCCGCCAGTTGACCGGGATCCTCGAAAATCAAGAGAGTTATATGGTGAAGATGAGAATCCATATGGATGTGACGACGGGATGGAGATGAGTGAAAACCAGACTGGATATCAAAAAGGCAGTATAAAACTGCAAAATTCTGGAAGCACAGTCCGTTAGGCAGGGAAAGCAACGACAATGGACGGGAGTTGTGAGATCGTAATACTCACACATGAAGTTTGCTTCGAGCAAATTTTGGTTCATAAATTTCAGCCTGGTCCAGAGATGAAGGTGGCGTTGGAAAAGAAGAAGGAGAACCTGAATCAAATGAGGCGACGTCTCGTGGACTCGTGTGGAGAACTGTTACCAGGAGCATTGGTCTATTGCCGAATTCCGCAGATCAGAATAGAGGTTGATGGAAAACGACGGTCTCCAACTGTTTTCGGATGTCAATATGCATTGTAAACGTCAGTTTATATCAGATGCTAATAAAAATGCTTTTCATTCGTGAGTCCGTTTTGTTTGGATTTGACAGAAGAATTTTGGGAAGGAGCAAGAGGAAGCCAGTACAAGGTGGTGCACGTGAACTCATGAGCTACAGTGCTGTTTACCACAGCAGTGCTAATGGGTGGGGCTGACCGAGTGCTGGCCACCCAACCTGAAAGCACCGTTTGAGGGTGAACGCAGGAGGCGTAATCCGCCAACCTAGTTGCACCCGCACACCGCTGCAGCCTAGCTGCCCGCCCGATGTGCGCCGGCCGACGTAGTGGATATGACCGCGCCCCGCACTACTGTGGTAACGCCGGTGCATTCGTGGTTTGGTGGAAGGAATTTGAGCATGGTATGGTAAAGGATACATCGTCTTTCCGGGATCGGATAATCGCCAGAGCATTGGGGAATTTTTTTCTGTCCAAACATGACTATAAGGCCTGGAAGGGAGAAAAAAGGCTGAAGGCAGTCTGGCCTAGCTGCCAGCTGCAGATTAAGAAGCGATCAATCTTACAAGTAGCTCAGAGAAGGAAGTTACTAGGGCGCATGAAGCAATTCATAATATATGGACGGTGACTGAGGAATCCGGGTTTTCTATTTTATATGCATATACATATTTAAATAGGTGGGCTGGCTAGTCTAACGTGTGGATTATCTGCGCTATGAGTAAACAGATTGAACCGGTATTTAGTAAGATGGACAGGGAATAACTGCTGATCATATTGCTAATGACCAAACTACAAAGATTGGTGCACTAGGGATTGACTGAATTCCGCTTGGGATTCAAGGGAAACATTTCAATCTAAGAGGCTGTGCCTTTCGAAACAAAAAATGATCGGGGCCAATAGGTATGGTAGATGTAAACGGTCACTATGAGGAGAGATGATAACACATAGGGCACTATATTCGTGGCGATGGTTTGAAGTCTGAATTGGCCAAAATAGATAGATATCGATGAGGTATGAGAAAGAAGGAATCCAAGATGCTGACCTTATTTTGTCTGGATGGTATCATCTGGGTTCGTCAAAAACAAGGTAAATTCTACGGGCCAGAGTCATTTGCATATTCAGGCGAGGATGATGAAGTGTGTTAAGTATACTGGGATTTAAGACAAGTAACAAGATCAAAGATGCGCCCCCGCGGTCTTCGTTGCGGCACATAAATTTTCGATATCGATGTCTGAGCGAAGTGCAGCCCGGATTGATGCAAATTCTCAGACTGTTCTGTTCGGAAAGTTTAACTACACTGATTTAAATAATCATCAACTTGCAGAAAAACTACAGACTTCAGCGAACGACGAATCCAACAGTTCGTCGATGGTTAAAAATGCAGGTCCACAGACAAAAAATAATTCAAACCAGGGTCCGCGTCACAAGTGAGATGACGCCCCTAAAAAAGAGCAATACAGTCACCCCGGGTGAAAATTTCGGGGCAAGGACAGAAAGCACAAACAGTTAGGTTTGAAGTGTTTTAATGAATAAGTATATTAAGTGGTCCTGAAAGAGACCCGCTGCATTTTGGACCAAAATCACTCGAGGAACGACAGGCCTGGTTGCAGTCAAGGGTTACTGATTATTTACGCTTAAAGCTAAGAGAGGAGCCGCCTGCCCTTGGGTGAGCCCGCAGGTTGCAGACGAGTGAGAAGTCATCATCGAGGTGGTTGATTGTGATTATATTTTCTTCATGCCGCCAAAATAAGCAACCGCACAAACTGCAGAAGTGTCGAGGAAGTGGTAAGGTTTTGTCTAGCAAGCGACGTCCCTAAATAATTTAAAACGGGCTCGCTACGGGCACTATGCCGTGGCGATCGCGACTTGCCGACCAAATAGGGCAATTTTCCGTTGTCGTGTCCCACTGACCTGAAAAAGTTCCCAGAAGAAATGCGTAAACCTATCAAATGGACACCGGCGCGCATCGAATGATTTCGGTGCTTTGCCAAAAGCGATTGACTGAGAACAAAATGACCTGCCCGGACCGGGCTACTACTATGTAGAGCAGCATTCAACCATAAATATTACTGACCATCGTTTGCAAAGTGGCCTTTCACCATGCAAAACCGTTTGTTCTTATATTGATTCTTATTACGCTTCCGGTTGGGCAGTATTTCCTAGAATTCTATATGAGTTGGAGTAGGCCATGCCAGTTGTTATGTCACCGAAATAAGTTTTCCCTGTTGTCCCGCGTCCCCTCTCAGACGCCATCCAAATCTCACCAAACGCACCTCCGCTGTTTGATGCATTTCTCCGATCTCGATGTTCATTTAAACCAACAACATTCAGTGTGCAAACACGGATTTACACAGGTCAGCAGAGATGTTTAGCTGATGCACTGGTGACTTTAGCCATCGTGACATGTTTTATCCAACAGACTCGCATTCGAGACTCTAACTTTCTTATCCGACTGGCACGCCCATCCTGTCCCTCGGTAAAGTTTCACCGGTTTATTTTCGGAGACCTTCGGGCTGTTGCTTCTGATTTTTCTGAAGCTGATGTGTCTCTCGGTGAGAGGGTTGAGGCTATACTACTTGGCTGGATCCTAGTCGACAGCCGGCCATGCGAAATAGGACTTAAATTTTGGTGCAATATAAACAGTCGTCGCTTTGGTAGACGCACCTTTTTTGTCGTCTTAACATGCGCGCCAGCAGATTGCAGCCCAGATCCAGTCAAAGACATTTCCTATCAAAAGCTACACGGTTAGGTAGGGCAGCGGTGATTTTGGAAGGAGACGAATGCTCGAATAGGTCGGCTGTCCACGAGGTGGGCGCACCCAGGAGGCCACGAATCCTGTTAGTTTGAAAACGGAAAGTGGTTGCTGGCCTGGTGTCCAGAACATCAGTTGCTCCCTACCGGCATGAGCTTAAGACATTCCAGTCTCTGGTAAGACACCTGGCGTTCGCCCTCCCTGAGTAAGCGGTAGGCCCAAATTAACCACATCACTATTAGCTTCAAATGATGGAGATATCTACAAGACTGTCAGTCATACCGGAGCATGTCTCTCGACTCCGAAAAAGCTTTAGTATGTACCAAGCCGACTGTGTGCTCTGACTTTCAACCAGAACAGACGCAGCAGCGTCGTTTAGATTGAACATAGTCTTCTGATCCAACCGGACTAGAATAAGTTCAAACTGCACTTGCTGAAAAGCCAAGGTTGCTGCGCTTGAAATCTTTAATGAACACTGGTTTGCTGTCGAGAGTTTTTTGCATTTTGCTGGAAAATTTAGCTTTGGCCTCATCTTCTCTCTGTTCTACGTAGTTCGGAAACGCGCATTGCGGGTCCCCAATGCTGGTCAAACTTTCTCCCACGAAACTGACCTTCGGGTGAATGAGGTCATCCTAGCCGATTTTCCTCCTTCACAGTCGCTGTAACAACATCTTTTCTGGAAGCAAACCCAAGAGGACTCTACAAGCTGGGGGCGTCTGACAGGATCCTTTTGCTGGAAAATGGCCGACTTGGGATGTTCTATTGGAAAACGATCTCCTCGGGCCCGGCATCCCGTTGCGCTTCCAGAGTAGGTCAGATCAGTATGAGGAATAAATTTGTCCGACAGGTTCTCTCTGCTGGTTTGTTTGCTGAGGTGATATCTAAGATCCTGGGATCTTTGGATATCCCTTTCGTAAAGTGCACCTTCCTTAGCTTTGTCCCTTCTCAACAAAAGGTACAAGGCGGTCACCAACATAACATTGCTGGTAACGCTATCCACTACGGTCATTTTATTTGGACCTTCGTGGATTGCTGATGTATATATATCCGTATATTTCCCGGATTCTTCGAGGGGCATGTTTGTTTGCATGATCAAGTATTACAGGGGCATTGCAAGTCACATCGAACAAACAAGTAAACATTTGGACACAAAATGAGAAGAAATAGCAACGGGACCACGGTGTTTATACGCACCAATAATGCGTACGCATGTGCGGAATTCAAATGAACTATGGTGGCGGGCGTGGAGATGTCTGCAGTATTTGGATTTAACGGGTCAATAAAATGGACAAGAATGCTTAACCGTGATGAAGAAATTTTCCATAGACATTGAGCGCGAGGCAAAAACTTATCAACGGACGAAAACAGCTGGCGGGAAGAGTACTGATGGCCGACAGTTACCCTGTATTAAAATGGATATGAAAAAGTACGTCGGTCATTTTGCCTTGGATCCCGGGGCCAAGAAACTAGTCAAAAGTCTTTTGAAAATGCGGAAGGACGAAGAACACTGGTGAAGAGTTTTGGCCAATCATTGTTCGGAGACATGAAGAATTTATACGCCATCAGCATTGAAGAGTGAGGATTGATATGTTATGCGTTCAATAATACATCTGAGGCTGGTAAGCCAGTGTGAAAAACGGGTTTCTTTGCTATTTTCTGCTTTTGAGGCTGTGCTGGTAGTAATTGCTGGTATGGTGATAAACGCGGACTTAGAGGGGAAAATTGGGGTGGTGTTTGCGGTAGACGATGGTAGCGGCATCTGGAACAAGGATCTAAGTGTAGGTGGCGATCGGATATCAAAGTGGTGGGCATGTCAGCCACCGGCGGCTAGCTGCAGTAGTAAATCTGTGCAATTTAGAGGACGTATCTACTCAAAGAGTCACAGGTTTCGTGGATCACATTAAGCGTCCTCGATATTTAGACAAACTTGCAGCGTTGGTAATTCATGTGAATTCGAAGTAATATCCGCTTCATCGCGGCTGTGGAGCGGGTCGCATTTGACACGAGTGCAAACGCACAAGTGGAACGGAAAATGGAGAGATTGCAGTCGGGAGATATTCCAGCTGAGTTTTATGTTGCGTGCGAATCTAAGAACGAGTGGTGATGAATGTTATTTAGAGTGAGGCATCAGTTGATGCCAAACCTCTCGCTTGAAATGATCTAATTGTCGAATTCATGCATAACAAAGGGTTTAGACTAGGACATTTAATTTTAGTTTGGCAGTAATTGAGAATGTGATGAGTATAAGTTTTTTTTACATGCATTGCTACCTGCGAACTAAAGGTGATAGAAGGTTGGATGAAAAAGTGCGCTGGCTTGTTTTATTGACGGAGTTTTTCTGCCTATATCTACAGTGATTTATACTTGGGAAAACTACTGAGAATAAAAAATGGCTAGACCTTGTTGAGTGGGTTGAGATAAGACTTCAAGCGTTGTATTCACCCAATACCCTAGGTCCGACTCATAGGCTCTTTCTATTGGAATGTAGGGATTCTACAATTGATGTTGAGATCACGGGGTGGAAACGTGTATACAATTTTTATATCGTCTGCAAACAGAAAATGGATACCATGCCTAATGATGTGAAAAATGTCGTTGATGTACGGCAGAAACAGTAGTGGACCTAGTGAGCTTCCTTGAATAACCCCACTAGTAATCGGAGAAGACTTAAATAAGGTTCCATTTACGTTCACTATCTGCATTCCAGAGGCCACATAAAAGGAGAACTAAGCAAGAAGGGTGGTTGTTATTCAGTAGCTTTTGACTTTCATGGGAAGCTTGCGACAGGATGGGCGAATAAAATCCTTCGTCATATCTAAGAAAATTACAATCACCGACCTCCTGCCGGTGGCAGTCCTCGTCACCATGTTTAAGAAATCAGTCATGCAGGTAGAACAGTTTACCTTGGAGGAAACCATGCTGGCCGGCGTTAATGAGTTCATGATCTAATAAGTAAGTTGTTAACTTTTTATTATTCTTTCCATAATGCTAGAGACAACTGAGATGTGATTGATGGGTCTGTAATTAAATGGCTCCTGCTTTGAAACGTTTTTGTGAATTGTGACAATGACAGAAGTTTTCCATTGGTGGAGGGAAGTGCCACAAGTTAAGAAAAGGTCAAATATATTGAACAAAAGTATAGTGATTTCTGCGCCCTTAAATTTGAAGAGGGCTGAGGGAAGGTCGTCGGGTCCAACGTGGAAGACGGTCTCATTTTTGACCGCCGTGGTATGATATCACTTGGGCGGAAAGAGAATCTTGAAGGGAAGGCAGAGGAGACTGAGGAATGTCTAGTATAATGGTGTTGTCGTCACTTGTCATAGAGGCAACGAAATAATCATTGAACACCTCTGAAATCATAAGAGGGTCATTTGCGCACGTGCCTCTGAACATGACAGACGCGATGTGCTTGATCGACAGGGAGTTGTTAGTTCTCGGTAGTTTTGCCAGCGCTGCAGTCTTGTTGGTGGAGTGTACCGCTTAAAGTTCCTTCTTCTTTCGAAGAAAATCGACGAGTATTTTGCTCACCCCAGCCAAACGGTTCTTTGCAATATCACAGCGAATTCTTTTGTTCTTTTGAATCTTGTTTGGATTAAAGAATACATTTTTTGAGGGGTCGACGGTGCTAAACCCCTTCGGAATTGTGCCACATTATTTTGGAGTGATTAGATCGAGGCACACCCTTAGAGTTGCGTAAAATTGGTTGCTGGCCGGTTGGGGGTCCACCGATAGAAAGAAACTGTCCCAATTTTGGTTGCCGATTGTAGATGGGAGATGGCTGCGTGAGGCTCTGTGGAAGCTGAGGATGAGATAACGGACGTCGAAACTGAGAACTTGCAGACAATGTGGAAATGATCACATCCGAGTAATTTTTCTCTGTGGAAGTGCGCACCCGTGTCACGCCAGTTGTGAAGATAAGATCTAGAATACTCTCGGCTCTTGTGGGTAATGAAACATGCTAGGTCCACCCACCCAGTCGTACTTTGGAAACAAACGCAGAGTGGTATTTTGGGGAGGAGAAAGAAGACCAACAAAACCCTGGGGCGTTGAAGTCGCTCGCTACTAGCTTGGGGCAAGGAAGGTCGGCTGCCGCGTTAAGCTCGCCAATTAGTGGTAAGAACTCTGACTGATGAGTGCTAGGGGGACGGTAGATGCAAGTGAGTAGTAAGTCCTGATGCCCGATAGCCACAGTCAGCCAGATAGAGCCTTTCAGGTTATTAAAGGCAGGGTGATTGCACCATGAGGCTGAAAGGGTGTCTCTTGTGTAAATGAGATAGCCTCCTTCGCGCTTATTTACCCTGTCTTTCCTAAAAGCATTGTAACCAATTAAAACAATGTCTCTGTCAGGGGTACTGACGGTCAGCCGTGTCTCAGTGATAAGAATGAAATCATATCCGCGTGCACACACCAACAGGCGCAACGCGTGCATCTTATTTAGCATCGAGCGTGCATTTAACAGTAACAGTGAAAATGGCTCAGTTGTAGTAGCATGTGAATGTGGATAACTAGAGTAAATATCATCATGGGCGTATGATTTCATTTGGGGTGGAAAGTCATTGCGAGACAAGCAAGGAAGAATGGAGGGTGGTGGTAAGGCCTGTGAGCGACCATGTCTTGTCACGATTGATTCATAAGCTACGATAGGTTCCAACCTGTTCGTTGGTATAGGCGGTTAGCAACGTGTGTTTGATGGGGAGTGAAGAGGCTGTGCAACGGTGGTGAAGGGTATGGTGCAGCTGAGGGGAAAATCGTGTAAAATAAAGGATAACCTGACGGTATTTGGAGCAATTCAATAGGTGGTAGGAGGGTGGAAGGTCCGAATTCTAGCTGATCGAAAGCCTCGAGATTCGGTATGGGAAGGGGAGACAATGGGTGTTAGCAGGTCGGCTTAAGCTTTGTTCATAGACTGTAGATGGTCAGTCAAAGATAACTCGGAAAAGTGTGGTCATGTTCAGAGTTGCCTGTGGTTCATGCGTCAGTTTGGGGGACCAGGTGACGGGCCAGCACTACGGAAATCAGTTTTAGTTCTGGGACGGTAACCGGGATTGAAGTTATGATCATTAAATGACGTCGTTGGATGGGGCAGCGAGAGATGGTTCTTAGTGATTTGGGGTGTGTTTGTGGCACTGAAAAGAGAAAACTGAGGTCTAACGGAGTTGGCCATATCTCCTGTAAAAGCTGAGCTTTGTGATCATGGTAAATCTAATGGGGCGGGACATAGCACCGTGCTATTATTTATGGGTTTGACGGGGATCTTAGGAGGTGAAAGAGGTTTGTGTATTACGTAGAACTCTTCTATTGAGGAGGGTCGCAACATCATCAGTTAGAGAGAAGTCGCTTTCCTCGGTGTCAAACACATGGTTAGTCACTTGGGGGGCTTGCAGCTTGTGGGGGCAGGTTGGAGTATGACGGTGAACTACAGATACTGGCCCTGGCAATCGTACTGTAGAGCGGGTGCGAGGTGGAAGGGTGTTTGGGCCTAAATGAACGAAGCGAAGTTAAGTTGCTGGAGCCTAGGTGGGGGCCTTTGGGCGGGGGCTTAAATGGGTGGCGAGCTCGATATGTTTAGGTCTACAACGGTGGAGCGTGAATCCGCGGACGGTATTGGCTCTAATAAATTTCTGTTAGGCCAACCAATTGGTGAATATCTTGGAGACACAATGCCCGTTTTAAGAGACTCCGTTGTAACGGGCCGTGCATCATTTGGTGTTAGCATCTTGGATATCACATGCATGTGACTGGAGTCGTGCGAAGTGTTGGCAACAATTTCCCTCTGAAGATGTATTTTGTCTATGGTTATTGTTTTTAAAAGGTTTAGTTGCAGGAATAACGCTTTGCCTGCTGATGAATAGCTTTGCTAGAATTTTCGTCTGGGACTGCACCATGAGGAGACAAGTATGACGCTGTGTCCGCTTCCCCAGCTTCGCCATTATACATGGTATGTGCGCCATGCCGCTAGCCTCCATGACTTGATCTTTAAGGCCATTCATAGGAATCCGATCAGAGATGTTAAATACGATAACGTTACATGACCTGTCCGATCTGCTTGATGTTTCGGGCCCCAGCACATCCAGGAAGTCGCCAGCGGCCAAGAAGTCATGCTTATCCAGCCGTGTTTCAGGGTCGATGAGGTGGGAAAGGAATGCAAGCTTTGAGATAGCGCGCTCCAAATTGTTAACATGATCCATTAAATTGGATAATCTTCTTCCGAAGATTTTTGCCCTGTCATGAACTCCATCCACTGGGTCGTTAATTACTAAGAAACATTGACTCATTGTTCTAAAAAGGGGGCCAACTCTGGGGCGTTTTGTAGTGTTAGTTGCGCGAACACTGTCACTGGCGCTCCTAGCTTGCTGATGGATCCAATGAGGCATTCCACTCTTGCCTAGAAGTTTAGTTTGGGAAGAAAATCTGAGAAAGTTTGGGAAAGGTGAACACCTATAGTCGTTACGTCTATAGCGATGAAGCGATACTGTATGTAATCGGGCTGGCACAGTTTTTTGAGGAAAATGCTAAGGATTATTGTAAAACGACGTAACTTGTGAACACTTCACAAGGCTAGGTGAGCATCAACTGTGGGGAGAAGTTCATGAGTCCACAACAAGGGCCAGAAGAAAAATTAACAAAACAACAATACCCTACAACAGATGACAGCCGTTAAATGACAGGCCAAATTAAATAATGTACTATAATGTGAAGTAAAACAAAACACCCCGAGTCACACTGAACGTCAGAACAGTAGGTTAACGTTGAGGAGCCTGGAAACTTGAGGATAGAGAAATGAGTAGAAAGGAAACTAAGCGTGCAGATTGAAATTATGGTATACAGAATAAAAGCGTTTACGCCGAGGGCACATCAGAGCAGGAAATGTGGCTACGCAAGATTAAACAAAAATTGGCAAAATAAATGAACAATGATCAAATCGAAAGTTTCAATAATCAGAAAAATCAAGCTAATTTTTATGTCTACGGAAATGATTCCCACTTAGCGAATAATGCAAGAATAAAAAAGGCCGCTACAAAATCTCCACGATGACAACTCAAGACTTGGGACAGCGTGCATAATTCACAAGAAGGGGCGGTATCGTTTGATGCAAAAATGTTTCGTGTATCTAATTCACAAAATATCACAAGAAACGCAAGGCGTTTCTATATTTTCAGGCCGCTTCACCTGAAGCTCGTTTTGCCTATTTGAAGGCGACGGGGATTCTCAATCAGTGGTTTAGTCCAGTCTAGCATCTGAAATGGTCGATTGTTGAACAAATTTCATTGAATCCTCCCTGCGTAGTTGAATTCCGCGTAACATATTTCGGGCCTTATACAGTCCAGCACAGAATGTCAAAGTAAGTGTCACAATGCCTCGTTAACAGTGGAAAAATCTATGTTCATCAACTAGCTCCACCTGCTTGCTATTGTCCAACAAACGGGCTGCAACCTCGCTTGGTCCGGGGCCACGACGTGAGTCACGCGAATATTGCTTATTGAAGAAGGGGCATGCGGTAAACCGATCATCCCTGTGAGCTGTGCTCGCTGTTGTCTTTTGCAATTCAGGGTGTTATTTTAGTATTTTTAGCATGAATAAAACCGCTTTCCTTGTTGAAAATATTCCCTACATTATTTTGACCGTTAACCGCTGACCTCATCCCTCACCGACCCCTCTGTCAACAATTAGTTCAAGCCTGGACCATCACATTTTCAGCTCCCGCCTGGATCTATTTTAAAGTTCTTTATGCTGCTAACCACATATTCTGCCCGTCTATTGATCTACTTTTAAGAGCAATTTTGCCAATTAGCCTGTCTATTTATCTTTTCACCTGCACGCTCCCGAACTTCTTGACACCGTCCTGTTGCCTGTTACCGAACATTTATA
>LUCM01010527.1:0-74460 GCA_008360955.1 Fasciolopsis buskii
AATAAAACAACTATCTTATCCTCTATGCAAAAAGTATGGGAGGCACCGGACTCGTCTTTCGTCCGTTTTAGGGTTCATCATTGATGCATATATTTTGTCTCACCCCGAGTGTGAACCACTTCGAAGGCATGCGTGCTACCACCATTCAACCGGCTCTGACTGGTCCAGGCTAATCCGAATTAATACGTTGGGCTTATCCAAATGTCGCACTTAATGACAGTCAGTAGTGTTTGATATCCTCGATGGAAGACACGCTACTTGCCTCGTTAACACCAAGTCAGGTCTTTTCTACACGCTCAGACGAAAGCACGGGGCTCAGCCTCTGAGTATGTTGGGGGCCACACACAATTAATGGATTTTAGCAAGAGCGAAACGAGAGTCTGGTCCTTCCGCTTTGTAGGGTTGATCGGATGGCTTTTATTTTTGTGCGTGAACGGTGCGATCCGAAGAGGAGTCGGCCAAGCATAGAGAACCAGTCCCAGATACTACTCACAAGTAGTCGTGAACTCCACATTGAACCCGCCCATTCTTTACGGGCACACAAAGCATACTCGGAGCGCGGGCTATTCGGAGATTCTTCTTTGTTGACATAATTCATTTAATTCTATAACGGAAAATGCATGAAATGTTAAGTCTAATTTGGGAAGCCCTAGGTCATTACGACAGCTGTTTTTTCGGTCCAAACGCCTCGTGTACCCAAACACTCAGATGATGCAGAAAGTGGGAGGCTTTGTTCATTTGGAAGTCCGCCCAGCTCTCACGGTTACCGATGAGGTCAAACGACAAATCGCGATACTTTTTTATTTCCCCTTCTCTCTCCCCTCCCCTCCTCCTTAGCCAACTACCGCAAAATTTGCCCTGAAGGGAATACGAAGCACCAGCTACAATCGAGATAGGTCAGTTCTCGTATGCTACTTACTCTAAATGGAATTAGTCACTTAACGTGGAGAGACAAGTGAGAAGAGATCAGTTGATTTATATGGTCGATGGGATTAACCTAATCAATTTGCTTGCCCTGAAATATCCTTCAACTTAGAACTTATGCGAGCAATGGCCACGGTAAACATTTTGGATTTTTTCTTAGGATTAGTAAAAGCATTGTTAACTTGTAAGGACATGGCACAAAGTATTAGTGTCTATTATATCACAGGTGAAGATTATGTTGAGACTAGGGATACAATGCAATGAGGAACGTGCTGTTCATGTTCAAATGCTCCGCGCGCGCGCACACACACGCACACACACACACGTACACCCCGGACAGATTGTCGAAGCTTATGCAGACCGGGGCAGATATTCATGTGTACGTGAAATTGTGCTGACTTGTGTATGCGAGCACAAAACACACCTGTCCGCATTTCAGCCAACCTGACAGGAGCAAACTGCGTTGTTGCGCAGCCAGTCAAAAAGGCGTACATTTGATAAATTGTCGGACCATAATGGGCAGGTTTTACACTGCCAGATTCGATTTCATTGTTTAATTGTTGATGCTGGCTGATCCGGCTGATCTTCAGTTCACGTCGGTCTCATTTTGGCGGCCCCTTTCACATTGCATCGTGTGTGAATCTTATCGACACGCTTGTCAATGAAACAGTCACTAACAGACAGTTGGATCGAAACAAACTGTGACTAACGAAAAAGGAAGTAAATCAGTTCGTCATCAAATCGTCAATAGTGTTAACAAGTAGACAATTTTTATGTGCTTTGTGATACAAGAAGTGGCTATCAGTAGATCATCAGTCTTACGGACTAGGGTGCGTGTTGGAGAACTCGGCTAGTATATGACAAACGTAACCTGAGGACAAAAATAATACGTATTCCATTGGCCTGATTTTTCCGAGTACATTTAAATCAAACACAAAGTTGAAAAAATGCCGGAAAATCGATTTGCATTGCTCTGTTATAATTAACTTTCGTCCTGTGCACTCTTAGTGCGTGTATACCTTCGGTCACACAGGTCACGTGGTGAAAACGACTAACCGTTTATCTTCACAGTCCCAGTAGAGTATAACGGTTTGGAGTCAAACTTTTCGTCAAGGCTCGTCAATCGACAAAACACGGTTGTTAATAAAATGAGATCGTATTTTCTGGCCCAGTCACTTTGGTCTATTGGAAGAACGTAGACGGAAGCTCGTGAACCACATACCTGAATCGGAAGGCTTTCATGTTTAACTGATTGCCATTCGGACTTCACTCTCCACGCGCAAAACCCCAGTTCATTTGGTTAAACTAGTACTCAGGAATCAGCAGATTGAAGTTTCTCATATTGTATCGCCTATCTATCCTGGCACCCAGGCATTTACGTTGCCTCCCGAGCTAAAATTTTCCGGGTTTCCAACCCTGATTACGATAGATCGCAGGCACTGATGATGAGCTCAATTGTGTGCGAAAGAAACCCGAGTCCGGTACTTTCCCAGTACGAGGTTGACCCAGATTAACTCAGTTTTCGCGTGTTGACTGAGAAACCCCGAGTGGCAATCAGCCAAACAAAGATATCATCTATCTCTCATGCTATGCAACCACTATTGCACACAAAGCTATTTTGGTACCGGTCATTAGATTAGTGACCAGTGAAGCTTTACTTGGTTGTACTGTTCATCGCTGATTTTCTTGCTTTTTCTCAGAGTCCAGTTTTTTGTTGATTTTGACTCGAAGTTCTTTGACTGGATTTCCTTTCACTGGTTGGTAGATCTCCTTATCATCCAGTAATATTTTCATCTTTGCTTGGTATTCACCATTGTCGAGCACTGCTATTGCAATACCTTTGTCTGCGTGAAGTATGACTATTTCTCGATTTTTCTGGAGTGCTTTTACAGCTTTGATTTCGTTATCAGGTAGGTGATACTTTCGCCTAGGGTGCGCGAGTTGTTGACAGATTTTCGCCCGTATGTCTTGGTGCGTCTCCTCCTTTAGTGCGTGCTTCCGTATTGCCGATTCAATGGAGACAATGAACGTGGGATGTTTGGCGTTGGTGTGATTGAATGTTAATCCCTTCAGTAGCACAGACTTTTCGCTTGGTAGTAGCTGGTGGCCCGAGTAACTGTAGATTGGTTCGGCATATTGAGGTTTCGTTTGATTGAGCGCGGCGTATTTCTTGGTGAATCTGTCCCTCACCTTTGAGTGGTTTGTGTTCGATGTGTTTTCAATGGCTGCTTTTATTCTTCTAATCCAGCTGGCATCTAATATGCTGCAGAGGGACCCGTCCCCAGGATATATGGACTTCCTAAAGTCCATAAACCGGGGTGCCGCTTAGACCCATTGTCGCATCAACAACAGCACCAAACTACCAGCTAACGAAGTACCTTTTCCGTCTCCTACACCCATGCCTACCACAGGACCAAAACGAAACGAAGAGTTCTGACACATTCCTAGAACAAATCAAAGACCTCAAGTTAGAAGCAAACGAAGCTATGGTCTCATTCGACATCACATCACTGTTCACAAATATTCCAAGGCAAATGGCACTGGACAGCATGCGCCAGCTTATGGAGAAGGACTCCAACTTATCAGATAGAACAGCAATGTCTAAAGACGATATGATGCATTTGATAGAATTGTGCATGGAAACATACCTACAGTTCAATGGGACGGTATATAAACAAATAAGAGGACCGCCCATGGGATTACCACTATCAGGTTT
This sequence comes from Fasciolopsis buskii, assembly GCA_008360955.1. Lineage (NCBI taxonomy): Eukaryota > Metazoa > Platyhelminthes > Trematoda > Plagiorchiida > Fasciolidae > Fasciolopsis > Fasciolopsis buskii. Next base: position 3,641 of record LUCM01010527.1, read on the forward strand.
GTTAGCAGATGCAACCATGAAACAATTCGAGACAAAGGCATTCGAAACAAACCGCCCACGCTTATGGATCCGATATGTTGATGATACATTTGTTTTGTTAGAAAAAACAGAAATGGACCAATTTCATCAACACCTAAACGCGATAGTGCCCAGCATCAAATTCACCAAGGAGGAGAAAAAAGACTCGGCTCTACCGTTTCTCGACGTACTAATTATGAGGCAACCAAACGGGAGCATAGAGAAAACCGTCTACAGAAAACCGACGACGACGGACCGCATACTCAATTTCAAAAGCAACCATCCAACCTGCCACCTAAAGAGCTGTGTGCGTACCCTGTTCCATCGAGCCGACACACTGCAGTACACAGCACCTACGGGAACAAGAGCAATCTAGGTTGTTCAGGTTGTTTGCGGTCAATGGATATCCAAAGTCTTTCATTAACGCTTGTATTCGCAGAAGGCAGGGGGCAAACACTAAGAGGACCAGATCGATCGTGGTACTTCCATACATACGGGGAGTATCCGAAGCGGTCGAACGCATCCTACGTCCACTAGATATTACAATTACCCACAAACTGATCGGCACCCTGAGATCTGTTCTATTCAACGTAAAAGATCGCGTCGACCAGCACGACCAGTCAGGGTTAGTTTATGCCATTCCGTGCCTCGGGTGTGACAAACAGTATGTCGGTGAGACAAGCAAACAATTATGCACACGCTTGCACGAACATAGCTTAGCCCTACGACGCGCTGACCCACACTCGCAGATATGAAACCACTGTGCACAAACAGGCCATGAGGTCAACATCAACAACGCAAAGGTAGTCAGCCGGGCAAACAGAAAGGGGGAGCGACTGATTCTTGAAGCCCTCCACTCGAATAACTCGTTCAATCGGCATGTGGAGATTGACAAACATCTTAACAAGACCCGGATGCAGAATAGAGAGACAAACAAACGGACTGTGCACAAAACCGAACGGAACTAGCGATCCCATTCAATCACTCAGTCACGTTTGACAACGAGTCCTAGTTTGGATCGAAACGTCACGATAAACGTATTACCTCAGTGTACGCTTTCTCAACTCTCTCTCTCTATATATATATATATATTTTTTTTTTCAACAACCTATCTTCTGTTTACCATTACTCTGCACGAGTTTGCTTAAATCTCAACATATCTAAATGTTTTGAATGTCTGTTATATATATATATATTTAACCGCGAAACCGGTCGTGTGCTCCCGGGCAAATTTTGTTCATGCATCCAGATACTACTTCCTGCTTCTATATATACATATGTATATTCTGGGGCATTCTGCCCTTGTTCCTAAGGTTCGCTCAGCCCAACTGACAAACAATTATCAACCAATCACAGTTCTGATTCCTCTGTGGACTCTTCGACGAACAGCTTCCATGCACACTTATGATGCTACAGATTCGATTCTGGTGATATATATATATATATATATAGCATAAACGACGCTCAAGTGAGTTTGGCATCTAGTGATGGAGTTACCCATGGTAGTTTGTCTCCTAATTGCTTGATGTCTAGAATCATTGGGAATAACCGAAAACATCAAATGAAAGCAAGCAGTAACACGGTATATCCAACTGTTTCTAAGGTTTCCGGCTGATCTAATTAGGAAAGCCCCCGTACTAATGTGTACAGGCGGGTTCTTCTACGTAAAGAGGATTTATAATACGCGATATGTTTGTGAAGTTTCAAAGGCCGGTTGCATGTAAACATACATTCTAGTAGTCTGAGAAGCCGGATCTGAAATAAAAAAAGCTCACTTACGTTATGCACAATCAAAGTTGGACACCACAATGCGAATTTGGTTTGTGCCATTTCTAAACAGCCACGCATTAAAATTCTTCGTTGAAAGTGTTGGTTGTTCTACGACAAGCAACATATTGATCAATAGTGAAATTGTTCGGAAAACAAATTGCGAAATGGTAGTTTTTCTTCACTAATAAAACTGTTTCGTAGACAATCCGATTACGAAAACGGTCATTTTTAATCTCATGCGTTGCAAATGAATTTTATTTAGATGCATGAGGCAGTGCATTTCCAAAGGCTTATAGCACAGAGTTTATCAGTACTTGGTACGAATCATGAAAATCATTTTCTTAATTTTATTTAAGTTAGCCTGGTAATTCGTTTTTTTGCACTGGAAAAAGATGGAAATTTGGAGAAAGAAGCATATGAGTTCCAGATTTGCCCTTCGTGACAAGGGCATATTTTCACTTATTCGACAACCTATTCCAAGCACATCCCAGTCACATGATTGTCAGATTTATTAATAAACGCTGCTTGTTATACAATTCATCGGCCTTGAAATTTTTATGAACACATGCACGATATACTTTTTGTAATCGGCAAGCAAGTGAACTTTTTTGTTTCTCGGATTAATTTATGGAAACCTTGAGTCAGACTAAAATCAGAATTAATCAGTATCATCGGTTAACTGGAGGTAACATGATTTTTTTAAGTGAATATCAAATTGAAAATGTCGTTTTGCTCAATGTAATATATTTTGTACACGGGTTTAAAGTATAATGTTCGAGAATGCAGACGACATGATTCGCCTACGACTGTGCTGCAAACGAAGAACTGTTCACTTATGAAGAGGACTATTCAAGGAAGCACCGGTCGCAGTTAATGTGCGGAGATTCATAACTTGGGAACTGGTCGTGCAATTCCCGTGGGCGTTTTATTTGCATGCTGATTTTGTTAAGAAAATTAGAGATTTACTAAAATAAATCGTAATATCCACCTCGTTGATCGTGTGCGTTCTGTTCTCGTCATTCAAATTTGCCATGCCCATCTCGCAATTCAGTTCGGCTTTTCTTTTACAAATAAAGTTCTAACTTTTTATTGCTTATTCTTTAAACGTGGTTTCGGAAGTAAAAATAAATCAATGCTCCGTAACCTTTTCATTTGAAAAATCATTATTTTGGTTTGTACGAATGTGCATTAGGTGATGATCGTGAATTACCTATCGTGAATGCGATTTTTCAAAATTGCTCCGAAGAACAATTGAAACTCGCCTTAAGAACGATCATACAGGGTAGTTTAGTATAACTCTTGTTGACCACCATTTTGATATCCTGGAGCAAGTGTAGACACATAACAGATCCGATTAACGAGCTTCAATTTTTCCGCTTCTGTACTATTCACGTTGGCCAATCATGAATGCACACGAATGGGCGCTGAAACTTCAAAACTGTTGATTGGCAATTCGGGAGTGCTTCGGGGTGCTGTTCTTTCACCTTTTCTTTTCTCTACTTATATCAGCCTCTTTTCAACTTATTCCTCCTGTCATCTGTTTGAGTATGCTGATCAGGTTGCTCTCTCTCAAGCCGTTTCAAAAAACCACGATTTTCAAAGATTTTTCAACAACCTATCTTCTGTTTACCATTACTCTGCACGAGTTTGCTTAAATCTCAACATATCTAAATGTTTTGAATGTCTGTTATCTCTCTCTCGGTCAGCCTACCCATCCGAAACGTTTTCCATCAACTCAAAAACATCTACCAGAGTTGATGCAATGAAATATCTAGGAGTTGCAATTGATAAAAATCTGAAGTAGATTTCTCACATTTCCACGTGTGTAAAGAATCCCCGACGGTTGTCATTTCAAATCATGAAGCTTCGACGTTACAAGTTGAATCAAAGCACCATCTCCCGATTTGCATACCCGTTTTTTCAATCCTGCTTTGCTGTTCTCTTGTTAGTTTCCCAGTTTTACTCAAAATGAGTTTAAAATTTTTCCCCGGGCTGTCCAATATTAGCTGTGTTCTCACACCACTAAGCAATTTGTCCTTTAATCTATGTGGTGACCACTTATCAACGTTTGAGAAATTGCCTTGCAATATTCTTTCAGATCCCATCCCGATGCTCTGCACAACGACTTTCGAAATTTCCGTTCTCTTAATTCAACGCGTCGTGTTTTTCTTTCCATAACCTCTGGGATCAATAGTTATTAGAATCTCCAATTTCCCATATTTAGTGCGCATTTTGACAAACAATGCCCCTGTTCCAGCCGACTTTCTGAGCAGCTCATCCTAATATGCTCTGATTATTCTTCGATCAATTTTGTTCTTCTCCTTTTTGCAAGGTGCTGAGCATAATTTTTCCCAATTTTTTTACTTTTCCTTTTGACTCAAACGCGACAATATTTTTGCAGACAGACACCTATACAATACAATTACACGGTTAAAATTCTGTCCTCCGTCCTTTTCTACTCTCAGTCCCTTGTGTTAAATAAGCCAGTCGGTTGAAAATGATCGAACAAGTAGAGTATTGAGCCACGAAACATTTCCTTCACCGATCCCATTAAGGATATCTCATTGACACTAATCACCTTTGCTTCCCGCTACCCACATCATAATGAAGTGTGTACTAAGCGACTGGTTTTGCTTTTGTTATCATCTGGCGTCTCTTTGGTGCTCATTAACCATTTCATTCGATTGGACCAAGCTATATATCTCATATTCCCTTAACAGATGAGAAAGTGGCTGGCTCTGTAGGCATAGGTATCTTCCACATGACATTAAACCTGCTAAATATTCATCATTACATCCTAAAACCGTATTTGCTCTACAATATACATTGCCCGTGTGTGTTTGTGTGTGTGCTAGCGATTTGCGTCCTAAAGCCATTCATTGTGCGCATGCCAGCAACAGTCAGTCCACATGGTGCACGACAGAACCCAAAGGACTGACGAAGCAGTCAAGTTGTATGTTGTATACGGTATGAAAATTACCTTTAAGTATGAATATGTGGGTCATGGGAGATTAAACGATTCTGCAAGTAATTGGGTGACCAAAGTGGAAAATTTCCCAAATTTTTGTCACACTATGGAACACACCATAACGGTAATTTTTTCTTGTCAGGAATAATTGGCAGCATTGCTCATCTACCGGGCTTAAACTGATGCGCTAACCTCGTTTTGAAAGTGCCGCTTGCCAAACAGCATGGGTAGGGACCTGAACGATTTATCACGCGTCATCAGTGAGTTTGGCATTGACGCTACATAAGCAGGCAAAATCTCTCCCGGTTGGTTGTCACACCAGCAGTAGTACAAAATTATATCGTTTCATGCTACTTGAAGTTTCAAGGTCACGGTTGCTGGTTCCTGTCAGCGCTCCTCCTTCCGGTTAGTACTCACTCACAAAAAACTGCCGAACATTGCAAATCCTAATAGATTTTCCGCACAAATCAGTAATATTTTGTTGTTGAGAAATTCGATAGCCTCGACATTTCACCGTACTAAACGTGAACGCAATCGGAAAGCAAAATGTAGCCTAACATTTTCTGACAACAAGAATCTTCGAAAAGAAAAACTATTCAAATTAGATTATTCTCTGTGGTGTTCTTAGCAACGCGTGGTTATTCACTGACACGTCCCATACCTGTGAGATAGAAGCGAGGAAAGCATTAAAATTGGTCCCGGTTGACTGATGGTGGTCAGTTGGACATGAAAGTTGCTCGTTCGAATCTCTTCACCATCCGCATTCTCACTCCTACTGCTTTCCGCATTCCTGAAACAGACACAACATCTGTTGTTTGTATCTTTGGGAAAAATAGACGACTTGAAATATGCTCGCGTGAAAACCTTTATTTTCCACTCATACTGTTGGCAGGTACGGTTAACTGAGTGCTCCATGGAACGAAAATATACTTTTTTATTTCCGGAATTTGTCCTGACGGCTCTAGCAGTCACCATGTGGATTGCAGCAAAAGTTGACAAAAGGTTTCATTTTGTAATGGCGTTTCAAGTGGTACTTTTAATGACCAGAGAATTTTAATGAAATGTCTTCTAATTGTCCTAATGTACTTTGTGTATTTATCTTTCTGCTGGAATTATTTTTGTCCTCGCTCCCTGATGTGGCATTTTTTTCTGAATTGACAACATACTCACGTGTAGGACCGTTTCAGGCGAATTCCTCATGTTTATCCAACCACCTGATTGGCTGGCGAGTCCGACCAATCAGATTTGTGACTTTAACGAACCTGTCCGTTAATGACGTCGCAGTTGGATGAACACACATTACCACCCGAAGCCCTTGGATGTAGGACTGTATCCGAACCAAACTGACTCCCACAGATGGACATATTCGGTAAGCCGTACGATTTTGTTTTCTCGTAGATACTGTTTCCTTTCTAACGATGTTCTTTCAATCGGGGACAGGATTGCCACTTAGATTTTCAACGTAAAAGATGAATCAGTTGTCTCTGACCGATTAGCACAGTTGGGAGAAAGGCCAATTTATTCCATTTCCTATTTAATACATGAGACAATCTGAAAGAATGAAGTGGAGTAATCGAATCGCTACGTGGAATTTTTACATATTTTGTTAATTTTTCTTGTGCTTAAGATTGGTTCATTTGTGTACAAGAGTTTGGCGAAAAATTGCTTATTTTTTATCTTGCTGTAGGTTAGAAAATCTAATTCGAGTGTTTCGTGGAAGTCTTTGCCATCCCCGTCAGAAATGGGATGGATTATGCCATCAGCGGAATTCCCGGTGCATGTATGCAGCATAGAATAGAATAGTATGCAACAACCAGTGGAAGTTTGTTTGTAGACGAGTGGTGGCGCAATCAGTAGCTGCGGTCGGGCCGAAATCTGTTCACAAATTTCCGGCAAGTATCTACATATGCCTTCATTGATGCAGCTAATGAGAGTAGAGAAATGAATCCGAAAAATATGATTGATCGTGTTTGATACCATGCCTCAGCAGCTCGAAGTCAGCTTTCAACTGACGAGTGGAAAAACCGAAGCCAGGCAGTAAGCGGCGGATACCGGAAGAACATACTGTTGAACAAAAGTGATTTTTGCTGACTACCTAGAGTGGAACTGATTCAAATTTAAAGATGATACAGTTTGCTGGCAAAAACCTAGACATGTAAGAAGATTGGCAGAGATGAACATTGAATTACATCACATTAGGGAAATCGTCTATCTCTGCTCTTCTCTTGCCCACGGTTTTCGATGAACAGATGGAATTGTTTGAGACAAAATATACTCCATCACGATGAAGACTGAGATCGAATGATGTGGACTATGTGATAATGCGTTGGAAATACCCTTTCTCATTCGGAACAGTTTCTGCATCAATATCTCGTATGATCTTGGGTAGACCACCCACCATTTTTTCCATTGGCCATTTAAATTATAGAAAGACTTCGTGCAGGGGGACCCATGCGATCTCAGCTGTCTGTTGATCAACAGTTTTTGTCCTATCAGTTATCATACTCGACCTGCTAAGACCCAAAGCGGTTTGTTAAATTTACTGATTTGGAGATTGGGAGTAGTGCAAGTTAATTTCGAGGCTTCCTTTGTTCTCGGAGTAGTCCAGATTAAGGGGTCATCATTCCGTAATCGACTGGATGGGGTAGTATGTTCATACTCCGGCTGGGTGGTCTAGGTTTGATCATATCAGTGATCACATTAGTTCGTCATGGGTTCAAAATGGCATTTAAAGTGATAATTTTGCAGTGCCTGTATGAACCACCTCCCTTCAGCTCTCCTATTGCTTTACTAATAATGAGCTCAACTTTGATAATAAATGCCAAATATAATATTATTATTATTATTTGAATCTCTCAACCTTCCAAGGGTTGTGGATGATTTGTAAAGCCTTTGTTTCATCATTACCATTCCAATTTTTCTAAGCTATATCAGTTTGCCGTCTATGATATTCATTTTTCAACAAGCATGTAGAACAAATTTGAGCGATTCCAGCTGGCATACACACAGTCAAAAGCAAAGTCTGTGTATGTTCGAAAATTCTGAAATACATTTGTTGACTTTCCGTTTCGTTAACTGAAATATCCTATTGCGCAGTAACTTTTGCTAGTTTTATCCCGTTCAAGTCAGACACGCATTAAACACGTCGCGAGAAGTGATCATTCAGCGCCCAAACAAAGAGGCATTGATCAAAAAACAAAACCGAACAATTACAACGGGAATTAGAAATCGAGCTCAACATGCGTTTTGACGGGAGTCGCAAAGAATCATTGATCGGGACTTCCTCGGATTCGTGTCAGATCGAATGGTGCTTGTTGGCGCCCCACGTGTAACAGCGCAGGGTCGCCCAACTGACTGGTATGGCGCAGTACAGATTGAATGGATTCTTTTCTGGCCGTTGGTTTGGGGATTTGGTCATTAGGCCGGATAGTTTGCTTGCCCAAGTTACACCAGAATCCTTGATATTGGCAACTGCATATACCCGAATCCAGGTGGTAAATGGACGCTAACAGGAGTGCTACTTGGCGCACACAACTAGAATAGCCATAAGCGACGGAGAGTTTGTAGGTTACATTGCAGGCAATTAGATGCTTGTGGTGAGTGTGTGTGCATCTAATAGGGGCGAATCGCCGTGTGATTCTCAAAATGGACGTATCATGCATTCATGTTCCTAAAGATCCAAATTAGATTCTAGTGAGAAACTAATTAGGAAGTGCACATATGGGAATAGTAGGACAGGAGAGAATCAGATAAGCCTACCGGACGAGCGCCAATAATCGCGAAACCAGTAGGCCGCTTCCGGCAAAACCGCGTTTGTTCATCCATATGCAAAAGGCTCTACTGATTACCCCGGGGGCTGTGAGGTATTTCGAAATTTTCGACGTGATGCAATAGAACTTAGTGTATTAGCACTTCCACAAGGGGTTAAAAGTTGATAATTTTCAGAAAATTTTCTACCACGACAGAACCACATCGTAACACAATGGGAGCTCACCATGATGCAGTGAAGACTAAGTGGTAGTCCGTATTTGATAAGAAACAATCTTCGGAACGGAGCACGTTAGTACGGCCTATAGGAAGAAGAAGGATCTTGTATGGAACCTTGCACAACTTCAAATGTTCAGAATGCAAGCTATCGCCGTCCTCAGCAAAAGTGTGCAGTGTTCGTCTACCATCGACACTTTAAGCCAAACACTGAAAGTCGCACTTTACAAGTGATTCCGATCCAACGTCCCAAGGTTTGCTCGCCTGTTTAACGAAGACCGAACACGGAGAGGCAGATGGGGCAGATCTACATTCAATTAAGACCGTTGGCGATTACCGTCCTTTGCGGTCACGTTTTCTTGAGCTCATTTGACTCCGACACCTGTAAGGCCCCAGACCTCTAAGTGAATGCGTACTTTCGTTTCACCCGTTCAAGCGACGAGAATTAAAAAAGCACCTTTGCTCGAGATCAGACCAGACCACTCTGTCTCCACCTCGTGAAGGCGGCTGACTGATACATTTCGCGTAACAGTTTCTGCAAGGCCTCTCGGTCACAACAACTTAAGGTGTCAAATCACGATTCAGCATTCACCGTAGTGAGTTTTGGAAAATGGTTTTGTGAAGGTCCTTAGAGGGAAACTGGCTTGTTACATGTTTCTTTTGTGGTGTAGCATTTTGGGTATTTGGGATATGAACTGTAACCCGTGGACAATACATGTTGAGACAAGACCTCATCTGACCACAGAATGCCGATAGATCAGAGTAAGCGAACAAATTTTTAATAAAACTCACCAAATAATAGCCGAAGCCAGATAAGAGGTTTCGTGTCAAATGTTTGACACAATCGTTTGAGATCACGTGCTGCCTATGTGAGAATATAGACAATAATACTAATTGTAATGATATCAGTAATGCTAACAGCAATAATGATAACGGTAATAATGTAACTAATTAAAGGTAGCACATTTTTCCATAAAGTGGTTAGTAGTCATTTGTAAAGTTGGTTGTGTTAAACTGAAGCTGGATCAGTGTAGGTTGTGTGAAACAAGTGGTGAGAAGGAGTCTACCAGAAACACTACATCCACGATGTAAGCTGACGAAGCTGTACTAAAATTAACGTCTTATTTATTATGGCACAACAAATGTCTTTTGGTTCCACTCAGTAAAGACGGATACACTCGTTGATCTTATGAATGACGTCTGTGATTGTCGTATGTATGTCTCATGGTTTTACTCGTTTTTCGAACATGCACTTCACGCTGGTGTGTCTTACCGTCAACCTATCATAGTTTCTCAGTGTCTTGGGCGTCAACGGAAATCAAGAATTTTCTTCTCCTTCATCTTTCTCTTATAGTATCTTATTTCTTGGTGTTAATTTCGATGGCACATGATCAGTACCCAGAATGGTATGAATAAATAATAAGTAAATATAAAGTTCCTAATGGATTTCAAAGTATCAGTTTGTGCTAGCTATCAGAGTACTTCTTCCGTGATCAAACAGTCGTGATAGAAAATGCAAAAGAGTCCAAAAATAGGAAGATCAAGAAAGGGAAAAATTCAGGTTTAGCGTTATCTTTGAGAGTGTGATTATGTGATCTGTCCTTGTTCGGGAAGAAGCAAAGTTTATACTCACCACAGCATTGTCAGTGTTCAGTTAGAGCGGGCACTACAGACACTATGATTCCATAAAACAAAAAAACGAGTTGATTAGTTCCACGTGCAACGGAGTATTAAAAAAATCCTTAGTGTAATCTTCACGTGTCCCGCGGTGCATGCAACCTAGGGAATGAACTCTGTTCTATTTAAAACGATCATTTGGCAGTCCGACTGGAACTTCATAGATATTTCCCAACGAGTTACACAATGGAGCATAAATTGTTTGAAGCATCATGTACTTTAAACTGACCAGGCAGTAAATCTGCCGCGTGGAAAGGATGTTCGAACGCATTGTGAGCCAGACAATAGGATATTCTGTCCAATACGTTCAATAATTGATCTCTAATTTGGTGTCTTCGGGTCTGTGTTATTACTGCTGATTACATTCTATGCATCGGAAGCGAATCAGTCTTTCATAAAACACAGCGAGTGTTTCTGACTGAATGAAACTTATCGGCTATGGTACACACCAAAGAGTCCCAGATGACAGGGAACCGGCCAGGTCTGTCACACGATTTGACAGGTTTCATCAGGAGTGCACTTCACCGGTGATAAACAAGTAAAAATACGTGTTCTTTCTCCTCTACTGGACATGTCCGAAATTGTAGGTTTTGCTTCTACAGTCAGCGGGGATTTATAGGCACAGACGAATTTCATTATCTCCAGGCCTTTGTGGTGAACCCTAACCAAACGCATACTGACTTAACCTAGTTGCCTGTCTACATTCATTCTTGGTTTGACATGTGTCAGGAATCGCTGTAGATGTAGTCTAGAACAAATCCCCTCAAGCCAGCAGACAATGTAGGACATTCTGAAGATTCAGTATTGAAACCTGAATGGCAAGGAAATCGCTTTCATCAAACCGCACGTGACTAAATGGTTCTTCTGTCGATTATAAGGATATTATTGAAACCGGTGATTGTATCGATCAATCCAGTCCTTTTGTATGGTTTGTCAAGCATGGAGCGTAATTTCAGTCTGACATGTCACAAAAGACCGGGAATAATAAAACATTAAAAAAAGATTATGAACAACTCTAAAGGGGCAAACTGCTTACCTAGTGGTTAAATCAAACATCGCTGTTTGGTTTCGGAAATAAAACGCGCTTTCATATCCCTGGAGCTTGCCGTTACCGCCCGGGAAATCACTGAGTAAATCAAGTATTTAAACATCACTGGCATCGAATTATCACTTATTTAAGTTTGTAGTGAATAAATCATTATTGTTACCAAAGCAAACCAAGCATTTTTCTTGGCCCTTCGTTTAACAAAATAAACTGTTGTGAAATAAAATTGAAATTTGTTCTCAAACAGTGGACTGGAGCAAGTGAACCAAGGTAGTTCAGGTAATTTTTAATTGAATAAATGTATTCACATTTTTTTGCCCAAATGAATCGACAGTTTATCACCGATATTATTAAAGGTCACGAAAATCGAGTTACTAATGACTGTAACACAGGCACTCGTCTTGCTGTTTGGAGGTAACTTCATCCATTTGGATTTTTCGAAACCCACTCATCTATCCCGGAAAATCAGCATAACTGTATGGGGATACTAAGCCATTCCGATTTCAGAGTTTGTCAGTCCAAGTGCCGTTTGCTTCTGCTAGACAGAATTCTCAGTTTTGGCACACGGTTCAGCAATTCGCAACATACGTTTGACCCATTAGCCGAAGTTGGTAGGGGAAGGGACAAAAAAGATTATTTTACGAAAAAATCCCTTCGAAGTTAACAAAAGAATCAGACAGTTTTCGATCCGCAAAGATTTATTCGATTCTAACTGTGAACAGCAGCCTCCTGCCTTTATTGCTATTTGTGCTGATATCTATGCGTCCCCCTTTTCTTCCTCGTCATTCTCATCATAAGATACCCATGAATGATTTGGGCAAAAATAAAAAACCAGGCCCATAATTGAATTCCCCTGGATTTGTTGTCAATTTACCGTCTACATGGAATCCCAGACCGTATTTCCTACTCTTCCACGAACAGCTGGTCAGTTGGACGGGATTTTTTTCACTTGGTATGTCTCAGAAACAGTGGTCGATCAGTGACCGTGTCCATTTCACGCTCACTCAAGAATGATTATAACTCCACCCCCGCCTCCGACCCGGCAAACATACACACCCCCTACGCATTAAGTGGAACAATCTCCCAGTTTGGTCAAACAAAAATTTTGCCTGATCACGCTCTCTACCTCATCGATACGATGATTGGTTTCGGGTGGAACCTAGGATCGCCGGCCAAATCCTTTTAGTCAACGACCAAGATGAAAGCTTGAGCGACTGTTGTATTTTGACACGAGTTTGTTCTTCCCACTTTTCGTGGAATTTTCTTCCCTTGGTGGGTGGTGGTGAACATATTACTAGGTTCAAGTATGGCGTTGTTTTGTTAAACTTACACATTTTTCCCTCAACAAAAATCATTTGGGTGTTGAAATGAGTCCGAAATAGTACACTAACTCGTTAGCCTCCTTGTGTGTGTGCTGATCCAGAATGCTGTTTTTGGCTAATGGACAAATGATTGAATTGCTTTTCTCTCGTGTCATTTGTCCCAATCAACTTTGTTGTTTGTCACTAAAGCTGCATTGGTAGTAGACCAATGGTCCACCTCGCTTAATTAGAACATGGACACCCGGAATTCCAGTCCGGTGTAGACCTACAGCTCTTTGACACCCAATTCTTGAAATACGTCGTACACTTTTCTTGTTTCTGACAATACACGGTGAAAATTCAGAAAGTAGAATAATAAAGAAGGCAGAAGACAGTTGATTAAGGAATTAGTTATTCGAAGTTTGCTGTAGACAAAGTATTTAGGGGCAGAAATTTCCACAAACTTTAATCTCCGATTGACTGACGCAAATTATAAACCATACGCCGGTTTATCGTTTGTTTTTTGAGGCTAGATATGTGTTTAAATTTTGCCTCACCGACACCAAGGAGATTGACTAATGCTTAAGGATTTGCCTTGAATACACTGCTAAAAACTGAGATGTGGACAAACACGTCCGTAATGACTTTTTGCATCAACACCCTATCTAACAACTTGTAAACAGTCCGTCGGTTTCAAAATAACTAATTCACTTGTTTTTCATCTCCCCCTGAATAGACTTCGTACGTGGACTAAATATAGATTAATAAAATGTTGAAGTCACAAGCACTTATGAATAATTAGGGCGAGGAAAGAGTTTGATTCGCTTTACGGAGGCAAGTCGAAAATCGATACATCTCAACTAACTGTTGACCTGGAGCATATGTTGACCATATGGATTTGAGCTTTCCGTCTGGACTAGCATTTCCGTATGGTATTTATGTGCCAGAATCGATCATTTCGGGTTAGAGATTAAACCGTGTCAGATTGATTGCTTCTTTGATGGAACAACTGGACCCGGAAAACAAGATCTACTGATCGTTTATTGGTTTGACGTATTACAGTTTGACCACACCCGATTAATTTGCAGATTTTCTCAAAATTACGCGTAATTTCGCAAATAACTTGATACGCTTTCTGATCACGGACTAAAATTTCCTGAACCAAACATCCAGCAAAGGATACTAATTGAAAGAATAGCCTTAGTAAATAATCACCCTACACCGTAGAGGATGTTCGAGAACTTTAGTGTTCTCTGGCTAACGTTCCTAGTTATGGTCAAGTGGATAATGCACCAGTTATCAAGACTGTCAGATGTTCGAATCCTAGACATGCCGGTCACATAGTGATAAATGGCAACTCGCTGTCTCCCGGCAAGCTATCACTGATACCCTATGCGGTTCGATGTTGCTCCACCCAGTTTCAAGACCATGGATACAGCTTACCCTCGCCCTGCAGTAGACCTTAGTGGTGATGGAGCAAACTCTTTCCATGGAACAGGTCATAAAATCGCCATGAACTATCCCCACCCCAATCCTTCTCTAACTGACTACAAGCGAATTTTTGCGCACCCAAAACGTCCAGTCAGAGCACAGATATAGTGACGTGCAAATCTGTTTGCAATGTATTATCGACGTCATCGTTCCTGGCGTGAATTGTTGGATTGCCTGGCTCGATTAGTTTGGCTTGTCACTGCGACTTTGATGGAATACTTCAGAGGCCCGGAGGTGCTAACCATCGGGAAGAGTAGGCAAAACAGAAATCTCCTGATTGGAAAACAAGCAAACTAAAGGATTCACAGGCGGTGGCCAAGCGGATAAGGTCGTGATGTCTGAACGTGAAGGTCGCAGGTTCGAATCCTCACAGCGCCCGTTAACTTCCCCACCTGGCAGCCCTTTGTTGGCCGCGGCCTCCTCCCTGAAAAATGCTGTACATTATTGTTATTTCATTAATAAAGGAAGTAAATGATAAAAATAAAAAACTTAGCCGAGAGAGCTTCATCGAGCATCAAGGCTAATGCCAAATTAAAACAGATCTGGTATATTTATTACCTATCGAGCCACACATCTCGATCATTCACATCAATCCACGGGATCAGCAGATACACAAGTGTCGCAACAAAATAGTCATTTCCTGTTTGTTGTTACAAAGTTTCTTCAATTACCATGTCTTTTAGTGTTGCACTCAACGTGTGTAGTTGAGTCAGTGCAGAGCATGGTCTTACGTATGACGTTTATTATGCCACCCCGGGTCACGTCTTCTGTTGTATTCCAAAATCGAAGCTGATACGATCGACTCAGTCGATAGGATAGGGATACTCGAACCAATTGCCAGTTGGGACAAGTGTATCATAAGTACCATGATGACATAAAAGCCTCGTGCGACATTGACACGAGAGTAAACAACAGCGGAAATAAGCGAATGTGAAGCATGGACCGAAAATGCAGCATGACAGCAGCCGTATACATTTTGAGTCGGTTGAAACATACTTTATTCAACAAACGTATCACGATCGACATGAAGCTTCAAAAGTTATTCTAGGGAAAATTTTATCAGAAAACAGGCACATTTCTTCGAAAGATCGAGCTCAGGACAAACGGACAAGTACGGACGAGATCAATGGATCATGTGACAGGTGGTCTTTCGCAGTCCACCACCGCAAGTGTGTCAATCTTTATTGCGCCTGAAAGGGAAAAAATCGTGTCAATCCTGTGTCGTGGGAAAATTGTGTGCGTTCACGATGTGATCTGTTCAAAACCACTTGATGTGACTTATTCTCATCGAACGGATATGTCCAATACTGACAGTTAGATAGATAAAACTACTTCCAACTCACAGTAGTATACAATTTGTTCAGGAAGATACGGTTGTATACAGATATGATAGTTTTTAGATTGCGAGCCACCGACTGAAAAACTGCAGGGAACAGTTCACTGGACCACGAATCTTTCTCGTAATTGTGCCACTTCATCAGGTCCCAGTGCAAGCCTAAGTAGAATTTCGAACCAATAATGTTCAGCTCAATTTTCTTCTGGACATTGCACAATGTGTCTCGTCATTTCAGGTGTCCATAGAACAAAGTGACTACACTGATCGATTAATCAGGGTCAGTGACCGAAAATACGCTACTCTGCTGCCATACCCAACCACAACTGACTGTTAAAACTGTGAAGACCAACAGGCGGGACTGGATCCCTTTCTCCCGAATACACTGCATATTTGGAGGCTTTTGAGAGAATGAAAAGTTAGGTTGGAAGACAACTCCACATAGGTAGGCAGCCAGGATGGTGCTCATTATGTGGGGAACGATGGTCAAGCAGTCAACATCGCGCCATTTCAATAATGAAGATCTAGGGTTCGGTCAGCGTCCCAACTAGTATCTTTCTGTTGGCCGCGGTTAACCTTCCCGAAAAAGAGGTACGTCGATCTTCTATTAATAAAGAAAGTAAATGATAAAAGGCAAAACATAGTTAGTTATGGGATTCACAAGGTACACACAGAGAGCGACTGCTTTACTCTTCACACGAAACAGGTTCCGAGAGAGGAGAGGACTACTACGAGCGGAGTTCGTTGGCCTAAGTACTCCGGTTCCACTGTGACCGTAAAAAACATTTTAATCCTGTAAACTATAACCACATGTAGACGATACCGCTTGTCAACCAGATATCCAAACCTGTTTCAGAGGATTGGATACAGTTCCCGAGGATCTGTGATGGTGCAAACACTTTGATATACCTCACGATACCGAGGGTGATTTATCAGTAGTACATACTTTTCTCACAGTCGGACAACTTCCCCATATGGGAGCCCTCTGTCAACCACGACCCCCTTTTTCATAGCTATGTACGTTATTGTATCCTTATTTGCTGGCCCAGCGGATAAGGTCGCGGCTTTTGGACGTGAAGGCCGTGGGTTCGAATCCTTCCAAGGCCGCTCAACTTCCTACCTACTGTTGACTGCGCCCTTCTTTCTGAGAAACGACATGCATTGTTATTTCATTAATAAAGAAAGTAAAAAGACAAAAGAAGATTGTGGAACTATGGAAACTTTGTGCAGCCGTTTCCGTGACCATGTTCAGTTCCGCCGGCTGTGCGTGCCCTCTGCTTTTGCCGGCAAAGTCTATCATAGGAATCGTTTATGGTATTGTTTACAGTCGAGGGTGGAGCGACCCCATGCCATTTCGTCTTGATATTTGGCAAGTGGTTTATGTTCACTTTGTATGATCTGAATGTTCTGAATCAAACTGATCATCATTCACTTCGCAGTTTATGTCCCAGTATCAACAGAGCTGTTATGAGTATCCATAATGGTAGAGAAAGGCACTGTTAATCTATTTATTCACGAAACTAACCAAGTAACCGCTTGATAAATTGGCATATATCAGTGCCAACCGGTCCGCGTGTAAGCGCGCCAACCGATTAAGACCATTTATTTTATTACTCGGTTATCTGACTAGTTGTATCTCCAACTTCGTCTGAAAGCGTCTCTGTATAGTCCGAGAAATTGCACTAGAGACAGTATACTATTCATCGCTGTATCGGACAGTAAGACACGTAAAAAACCGACTCTAAATAAAAACTGTTTTTCAAAACTCGTGAAAACTAATGGAAGTATCCGTGACGGATAATGGAAATAAGCACGAAGCCAAAAATGCGTGAATCCATATTCTCTAAATTGTAACTGGTTATTTCGGACAAACTATGGATCATAATTTCATTTTCTGTTATTTTTTTTCAAAAAACCATGGTTAGCTCAAGATTGCGATGGGTTCGGAACATGAGATTCTTCATAAACCAATTTCACTATCCAATTCTAGAAGTTTTTATCCAGGATGACCACTTTCGGATCGTGGATGTTTGTCTACGGTTCTG
This sequence comes from Fasciolopsis buskii, assembly GCA_008360955.1. Classification (NCBI taxonomy): domain Eukaryota; kingdom Metazoa; phylum Platyhelminthes; class Trematoda; order Plagiorchiida; family Fasciolidae; genus Fasciolopsis; species Fasciolopsis buskii. The sequence continues at coordinate 21,273 of LUCM01010527.1, forward strand.
GTTACGAATGGACTAGATCGTGCGTGAAGCTCTGTTGGCTGTTCAGACGGTCATTTATTTCAGGCCATGATTAGTTGTGGTTAGAGGGTTGAACTCAACCACTTGTTTCTACCTCAAACTTACCAGATGAACGTTCTCGTAAAATAAGCATCACACCAAGCTATAGAGAACCTAATTTACGCCGTTGACAATTGAAATGAATAGTATTGATAAATTCCAGGCTGATCAGGATTATCCAGATCCACTTTCGTTGGTTACTGTCGATTAATAGCATTGCCATTAGGATTATTTTCCATCTCTCCAGGTGATACTGTAGCAATAAGGCAATCGGGTGATGCTCACATTATTGTACAATCAAACACGTTCCCTTCTCCCTTTCTCACTCGGACTTTTGCATTGCTTTTTTTTCAAAAACACTCAAACAAGGTTTGGTTGCTGTCGAATTCAGCATTCCCGGTCCGATTTGGCAATCGATTGATCGTTCTTGCATTTGCTCCTTGATCCCAATCCCCAAGCGTCGGCTATTTTGGTTAGATTGTCCAGCCCTCGGCTAGGAAAACTATGCTGTCTACTGTGATTCAGGCAACAGCATGCTTGTTTATTGACAAGGCGCTTCTTGTCTGCTGCGACGTCCTTTAAAGTAGTATTTGTCACTTTCTTTGTAAGATAGCATTCTGCTCTGCCATATGACTCATTCTCCACATTTTACCTTTGGATGATCATAGTCATTAATTGCTCAATGAGACCATTCCTGCTTTGAACTGAATTAAGGCTATTCGGCTTTTAGCAGCTGTTATACACTCAGTGGCTTTGAAGCCCCTTATAACTGATTTGAAGAGAAATCCATTAGCTACCGCCCTGTCAGACCAGCAATGAATTGGCGATTTACCATGTTTTCCCTTTAATCCGTGATTCGTCGGATACGTCAGAAAACTAAAAGAGTCCTTCTTGGTGCCACTTTATTTTCCTTTCGCCTTCCGGAAGTTCATGTTTATTCGAAAGTTGAAAGAAATAGTTCTCCGTAAGCCACTGCAGTTTTTCTCTAATCAGAATGTCACCTACATAGTCCATAATACAATAACTACGTGATAAGCATTTCATGTAGGCTCACAGAGTTCCGATTTCTCAGTGGCGTACAAATACCCAACAATGGTCTCGTAGGCTGTGCGGGTGAAGCATTCAGCATTGGCCGAGATAAGTGATGGACTCCTTATTTTCTTGCTTAGAGTGTTTCTGTTCGAGTTTTACACGGACTGGGTAAATTGCGGTAAATGACCGAAGGTGGTCAAACGGTCCCAGATCCGCCGGTCACTTTCATGATAGATTGAAGCTCGCTGTTATCCAGCTCGTTACGACACTTGACCTATTGGTTCTATGTTGCTTCAGGTTTCAGAATCATGGCTCCCGTTCTCCGTCATCCCTTGTGGTGGTCTTTCGTGTCCACGGGGCACTCGTGCTTCAAGCACCAAAGAAGTCATTCGAACTTAAGAATGATTTTATGCTTAGCATAATGTGTTTTCATATTGGTTTACTACATCCTACAGAATCTTACGATTCAACAACCTAAAAATCAGGTATCCGAGGGATTTCTAGAATCATTTGGAGAACTGCATGAAAGGTTGCATGGAATTTTATATACACTCCTGCATTTATGTAAATATGTATGTATGCATATATATGTACATATATATGGGAAGTCTGAATGTATTTTTGTTGGTTGTGCATAAGTGTACATGGTCGGTACCCTGTACAGCCGAAAGTTGGAACCGGGCATAGGTGGTATGCATTTTATTCTGCGGACTCGGAACTGACGACAAGTTCCTGTTGATTCTGATCACGTTTGCTGACACAAATAAACATTGTCGTGAGTAGTGTCAGTTGTGGAAGCAATGGTAGGATTAGCGCAGGTCAGTCAGCTGTCCATTCGCCTACGGTAATGGTTTTGTAGCCAGCAGCATTCATAAAAATGGACTTGGCTCTCCTAGGGAACACAAATGGATTGCAAACGGTCAGCATGAGGTCGTGAAAGGTAGGAATATCTCTGCTGGGAGGGTTATTGTTGGCAGTAATCGTAGTAGTAGTAGTAGTAGTAGTAGTAGTAGTAGTAGTAGTAGTGGTGGTGGTTGCCGTAGTAGCAATAGTAGTAGTAATAGTAATAGTACCAGCAGTGGTATTTGCAGTAGAATTAGTTGCAGTAGCTATAGTTGTGGTATTTTCAGCAGCAGAATTCTTTTTGCTTTCAAGTGGAGTTCATGACCAAATTATGGCTGTCAAGTGGCAAAGTGGGAGGGATTTAAACAGGGGAAATTCACCTTCTAGCTTTACATTGCTGACAACCACACCGCTGATAGTATTGTTGGCATGAATGTCAGAGTAGATTACTATATATTATTACTTATAGTATTGCTTTCACTTATACCACTATTATTGTTAATATTACCATTATTATTATTAATAGGACACCAGAACTACCGCTACTAGCACCGTTACAATTTTCGTTATTAAGACAGCGGTACTGGCGGTTTTAAGTGAGCATAAATAATGCAATCTCTGTTATCCTAATATTTAGCGATTCAGCAGGCATTTCCTACAGCCGATTTTCGTTTGCTTTCTAGTTTGGTGGACAAAACCCACTGTTTTTCTACACGTGATTCGTTATTCAGCTGATTTTCAGATGAGTTCATTGTTCACCATATACCTATTTTTTGTCTGGATAACCATCAGCGTACCGTAAGATGTAAAAACAAGTCAACCTTGCCGATTACTGGTTCGTTGCAAGCTGATAACGCCACCGGATTAATTACCCGGATTTGTTTTGTTTCTAAATGTACACGTGAATGATAGGGAGAGACGACATATCTACTATCTCTGAAGCTTCGACGTACACGTTCTCTTCTACTACTGATCCGCGCTAACTGATTGCGTCACACAAAAAACCTGTTGCGACAGTCGAATTCCGTAATTTTCTTTTGGCGAACACCATGGACTTGTATAATTAAGGCCGGTAACCGTTGCTCCTTATGTGCAATATCCGAACATCATTGGACATTACCCACGCGACACAAGCGCGTGGGTTCCATCCGTATTCGGGACGGAACGAAGCGCCTATCACGGTTGGATAAATTCCACATTTGTCATATCTGTCAGCCTGGCTATATGAAATATTGTTCTTGTGGGTGGGAGATTCAGGGGACTACTCAACCCATGCTGGCATCTGTAAAATGGGCGTCGAGATGTATTCGTGATGATGACTTATTTGACGAAGAAAGGGTTTCGTTGTGTACTTAAACATGACTAATGCCTCAAAGGATCACCGGTAGTCGTTTTTATTCAAAGCAGATCAGTTTGTGCTTCTAATTTTCCAAGTAGTCATTCACCTTTAAAACGGAAAAAAGGGATGAGACGTGTGCTCTGGTCCGGTCCTTAAGTCTCAATCATTTCTATCTTGCGGGCAACATCGGCCGTTCCCACTAAATTTAGTGGAAAAAACGCGGCCGAGCTGACAAAATTTATGCATCAGACGAAAAGCAAACTACTTACACTGGTTTTCTTTCGTCAGCACTTGGTAGTTAGTCATTTTGTTGACTAATCCTGCCCTTGCTGTTAACTGGCCTTGCCATGTGGTATTTTCCTCAGTTCAATCATTAAAGTAACCAGCACAATGTTGGCGCAGTAGTGCTGAACTTCGATTGAGATAATGGATATGACAATTTACCATCCATCAACTCTACGATCCAATCACGGTATTTTCGCTTCATCGCTAACCGGTTTCGAGAAAAAGCTTAAAATGTCTTCAACTGTTGCCTGAATCTGTTGCTAATTACATTTACTCGGCTACCTGAACCGCCCGGTTTCCACGGTCTTTCCCTGGACTTACTTACACTTGACAGTGAAGATGAAATCACATCTTCGCTTACTTGCAATTAGAGGGTGACGCTTTTACCCTATTAGACGCACTGACTCGTGAGAGATCCGCTTTCTCTGATGAACGTCAGATCCAGGACATCAGGTAAATCCTGCTTCCGGGAGCATCAGTTGTTGAACTTGCTCTCGTCACTCATCGGCTCTGCTGTTCGTCAGGATTCGTAGCTAGTCAGATAATTTCTGTTTATAAATGGTGTGATTAGCTGTGTCAGTTAGATGTCAGACCGCTAACCGGGCTAACGATTAGCATCGATGGCCACCGAGCTACTGTGAAAGTCGCGTAAAAATCAATGCATGTGTCGATTCTGCATTTGAAAGAAACGGCACCAAGGGTAGTTTACCGCGTTGTGGTCGACCTAACACAGAATCTTTGTGGAATTAGACCACCATTTCACTGTACGACGCAAAGTACATCAGAATTTCGCGCTAAACAGAGTACACGATTGTCTGTATAAAACCGAAGAAGCCCCTTCCTGTTATTTGAACACTGAGCGGGTAATATGTGATGCGCCTCAATTTGTGTATTAGAATCGTCTACTGCCTACATGATGTCACAGCCTTGCTCCTGCGAACAACAGTAGTTGTTCTGTCATAAAACCATCCTTTTGCTTTTCGGTGCTGCAGCCCGCTTGAGCATATGCCACGATGACGAACAAGCTGTGATTAACAGGGTTACATTCTCTAATGCCAACTGAATGTAGGAGTTTTACAATGCATACAAAACCGTCAATCAGATTGGAGTCTGAAACAGCCTCATCGGCCTAATCACTAAGATCTATCCTTGCACCACGTTTACCCGCAGCTCGGAATGTTTCTTCTTATGAGCCGCGCAGAAAATGCCAAGATTCGTTACCAGGCTCGACTAGGCTGACCACACTACTCGAATCCTAAATTTGCTCTTCATGAATGCAACAAATATCAATTGCCGATGAGTCCATTGTGAGCGAGAAGCACGTCTGTTGAGGGGATTTTATGGGACTACAATCGTTGAAGGAGCCGACATTTGGAAAGAGGTGAGCTAGGAGACTGTATACAGCCTAGTTCACTATTTACAATTGGTATCAATGGTCGGTAAATGAGCCAAGTAGAGGTGGCTGGGAACAGCACAAAGGTCGGATGAACGAGACGAAACTCTGATCGAGTATCGCGCTCATAACCCTGATTTTCCCACGCGACCACCGACAAGATATGACATTCTTTGTTGCGGTTTAACTCATGGTGGTGGTCGGATACTGTCAGGGAATCCTGACCACTAATCACGAGAGCGATTAAGATTCTCAACCAGAACATCTGGTTCTAACAAGGATCTGCGCTCAATGCAGCGAAAAACAAAAGCCCATCTGCCTAGATCAATTGTTTATCCATTCGTTGTCTCCAACCGAGTTGCCGGCTGAAATGAACTTCCAGTCACGAGGATCCGAGAGGCTACTTCATCAGACCGCTATCCTTTGAAGTTTCATTTATGATTGGATCTTCGGCTTGAGTTAAGCCATCCTGCATAGCTCTCTGGGTCATGAAAATGATCAAGGCATCACACCACGCCAAACTGCAGTCTCATCGTTACGTATATGTAACCGTTATAATTCAGTTCACGCCTTCTGAAGTCTAAAATATATATGGCCTAGGTGAGGAAGAAGCCCACTGACTGACCAGTTGTACTCTTTAAGGGTTCACTCTGTGTTTTGTAGCTTTGATTCCGAGCAGCGCCCATCCTGTCTCCAAATGAGCCCGGGATGTGAACTTGTCTTGAGAAAGGTTGCTCAAGGTAATGAAAACGTCGGCCGGTTATAGACATTCCTGATCACGTTGTAGTCTCGCGATTTCAAAACTTGAGATGTTTTTGGGGGTGGCACACTTATGACACAACCAAAGCCGTCTGCACAAAAAACCAACATTTTGCTCGCCAAATTCATATACATTGTTCGTATTTAGTGGTACAGTATTTACTAAGGCAAGCAAAATGTGACTGGTTCGTTCCTGGCTCGTTGGATTTACGGTGTGGAATCGGGCTATCCTTTAGTTAGCGGAAGTCGTCTCGGTGAACTGCAAAGCATCGGATGCAGTTTATTGGGAGTAATCTTCCAAGCCAATCAAGTGATTAGACCCGGTAATTTTGTTTCTCCGGTCAACCTGACTCCGAGCCTAAAACGATAGACAAACGCCACACACCTTCTACCGCGACCCTATAGTCTTGGCTGGAAGCATCGAATTCTGTTCTGTCTTGGAAACGTGAACATAATGTTCCTGTGCACATGGTACGAACTAGCCAATGCTTGTACGATTGATGATTGATTCTGTTTCGATTGCGTAAACAAAGATACTTCGTACCTGCGTTTGCATGAGATTCAAATGCCTCATTATGGTAGTGAATAGGAGTTGCAGACTGAACTCTAATTTCAAACATCCTCATTTGAGGCCGAGTGAATATGAATTACATGTGCCACTTAGGAAGGACAAGAAGCACAATCGTGTCTTAACATGATGGCATGAACAGCAAGGTTGTAGGACTGTGGTCGAGTTGGTTGAACATCTGTCATCCTCTATATGTCGGAGGTTCGAATCCCAGATCCAGCGGTCACTTAGATGTCAGAAAACAAGTCACTGTTGGCCGGTTCTTTATAACCCATCTCATCTACTGCGACCTAATATGGTTCCTTTTCACTCCATGCTTGAAATTCATAGTAGCTGGTTCTCTTACATCCGAGTAGAGAACTCATCATGAAATTAGTTCGACATATTTAACTTTTGGTTTGTAAGTCTGTTGGATTACTGGTGACTCCTAGTTAAAAATTCTTATTACCTCTTAACTCAGCCGGTAAACCATGCGCTTTAGAAAGCTTTTGGGTTCAGTCCCATTCAAGGCAACCAATGTTTCGATGTGCCTACTAGAACATTTTTTTCTTTGCTGAATTTGGATGGTAATCGTGGACTATTTCATGCAAAATGGAAAAAGTAACTGTGCCGGAAGTGATAACTATGCAAACGAGATAATAATGCCTATCGTCTTTGTACCCCGTATTTCATGGTATTATATTGTATCTTACTGCAGTGTTATAATATATTGCATTGTATTATACTGGATTGTATAGTGAAAGCATTTGCACACACAAGCGTTGCATTCCATTTAAAAACAGGAGGGGAAAACCAGCGGAAAACCGGTTACATCCATCTTATTGTAAAAACGAGGTAAAAATAAACTCGTCGGGTTTTAGCTCATTAGGATAGGCTATTCGATAGGTCGGCTGAAACGCGATCCTGGCTTGTCAAGAAGAGTTTCAAATATATGGGACAATGGAGTTCCCATTGTTATTGATCGCAGGGGATATGGAATGAAAAGTGAGTCGTGTAGAAATATGAGAACGGCACTGAAAAAACGTCGTGTGTAAAACATGTGATCGGAAAATAGTTCGTCGGCAAGTGTTTCACATGCGGACAGATGTTGTTCACACGGTTCAATGGACAGTCTGTTTAGTCATGTGAAAGACCCAGGGCCTTCAAGTTCTCGAACTACTTACCTGGGTGCAGCCTCTGATTATCGCTCCTATGAGCGTGAGTATTCCAAGGTTTTGGCTTTTTTAACTTAATTCAGGAAATTTTTTTGGTTTCGGCGGGTTCTGAATAACTCCAGATCTAAAAGCAAACTGACTAATACAGGACTGGAAAAAACTGAAGAAGGTCAACTTTACTGCAATAAATTGTACTGCATTCTATTGTATGCCACTATGTCTCGCTTTGCGATATCACACCGTAATGCATTGTATTATATTTTATTGTATTCTGTCGTGTGCATGTTAAATTTGATTGATTTTCGACTGATACTTCCGAAACTTGACAATCGCACTCATTCGTCATCAACGTGGAGAAATTGGAAGTAATTTGTGTACTAAGCGATCGATCGCCCCGTAGTCTCATACTAAGTAAACGCGTTAATATTACTTATCAAATAATTTGTCGATATGTCGTATTTGCTAATTTAACATGTCCTGATCTGTCCAATGTGTTCCGAAAGTTTATTTTCCGTTCAGTTTCCTAGGCGTCAGAAATATTGATGAGATCTAACCTTGATTGTGTTCAGTATTCTTCCCGTAATGATTATTTTCACGGGTTACATGAAACTTGAATTCAAGTAACTGCTTTATGCATGCAATCATCCAGATCACCTAAACATAATCGGAATCGCCGACATATTTCAAACATGTTTGTGGAATCTGGAAACCACTTCCAACTTATTACAGTCGGAAATAATGGCTACAACAGTTGACCAGATACAAAGGTTGCTCCTGGCTCCTTAATCTTCTGTCTAGTTACAGGGGCATATGTTTGTATCGAAAATCGAACACAAGGCCGAAAAGGGAACCGGTTACAATACGGAGTTACATTCCTGAGCTAAAATTCGCTATGAAGAGGGTATTGCTTTTGGTGGATGTTTATTAGTTTTCAATTTTCGACCACCGCGCGCACTCCAGCTAACCTCCAAACCTATGACAACAATCGGAACACTGACAACCTTGCCATCGAACTAGGCAAAAAGACATTGTTCCACCCCCCTTCGCCTTTGATGTCACTGCCATAGTTGACCAAAGTACGACTAGTGTATCATTCACGTGTTCCCATAGTGATGCCCTGGTTTCCGAATGCAGAAGGCTTCACTTTGCATAACTCACCAAACGGCCCGAATTTGTGGCAGTGACCTCTACCACGTCCTCTTTAGGTGTTAACGCTGTTCTTCAACCGATTTCCAGTCACATGCATTGAGGCAGGAATAGTTCTGATCTCAGTTTCTTTCTGTTTCGATTATATGTCGAGACCATTAGGCTTTCTGTGGCAATGCGATCTGCCGAACGTGCGTCTGGACGCAACTCCCAAGATGGCGCACACACAATCAGCACACGTCATTGTGCGGGTTCATTGGTGTGCCACGTGGACTCAATCACGTTTCAGACTTGAGTGCAAAAGACGTCCAAGAGATGATCGACTGCTGTCGCGATTAGTTATCACATAAATGCGATATGTATTAGAAGAAGTCAGTGGACCCAACCGCCGGTACAGCTTATGACTATACCTTGTAGGCACGAGGCGGTTTGTCGAATCCAACCGGACCACATTTTACTCAAATAAAGTGAGACAAAAGTACTCTTCTTTCGGCTTGGTAAGGTGTATTCCCGTTTCATTAGTATTTTCGGAATAGGCGACCAATCACCTAGTGACATGATATTGTTTTCAGAAATCTTTACAAAATTTCCCACGATTGTCGACCGGGTGCTCATCACACGAAGAACCGCATTGTCATGCAGTCAAGTTTTGTTACGTGTTTTGATGCGAGAAATTCGATTTCTTTTGTTTGTCCCGTCCACAAAGTGTTTGCAAAGTCATGCATTCTTTCGAAAATGAATACGGCCTTATTGTGCGTAAAACCGTAGATGAGAAGTGGTGCAAATATGCTCTCCAAAGGTCATCAGGGTGAACGTACTTTATGGGAGGTCTCAGTTATCTTACTGAATGCTGTCTAGCCCTCACGGAACCGGAGTGGTGGGGCTTACGTTTGACCACTGCGATTGGGAAGGGATGCGGCATTCTGTGCCTTGGTCTGATTTGAAGTCACGATAAAAGTCAGCCAAAAGTCCAGCGTTAAGCAAAATAGACTCTGTTGTCTCTCCTATGGTTTTCATGAAATAATTCACCATGTGATACCATTACTCAGCTGGCCATCAGGAAACCATGAAAGCACTGTACAGCTGTCTCATCCTTGTTAGGGATCATCAGCGGTGCCGGGAATACTGTGCTCTCTCCGGGAGTAATCGTTCACATAGGCTGTCAGAATCTACTTCCGATCCTCGGCCTGTTTCCATTGGTTCTTCTGGTTCCATTCAGGGAATATGACGGAATATCGTATACATGAAAAGTTTAGTGATCTTGTAATAAATAAGTTGCGCCGTTATGTTTACAGTGATTTACGTCGCGCCGGTTGTCCTTCCCCAATCCACTTATCTCATCTACGATTGATTTGATCCAGAGTTGTTTTTTAAAGGCTTACTTTCATTATGGTTTATACTGTAGATAATCCGTTGACTGTTACGTCATTTAATTGGAGACTTAGATTGCCAAACTCAACTAATTTTGTTTGTCCTCGAATGAGCACAAAAGCACAAATGTTTACAGCCCTTTCACCACCCGTGGCAGTTAACGTCGTCACTTTCGATCCATTATTAGTGACGTGGTCTTGAGACGAGCAATCAACTTTGCAAAAGTGATCAGTCGATTGATATGGCTAATCTCTCGAACACCCCATCACTTGTACTTCGATCACAATGAACGGTGAAAGAGTTAAGGAATTCCCGCGCTTTTCTCCAAGTGACTAGCGCCGTGAATGCGATTTCATTATGCAGTACGTGAACGTTAAAATAGATCATGGGGTATAGAATTGCCAACAGGCCAATCCCACACCAAGAGGCATAGATCAACGTGATTAATAGGTCCATTTGAAGCCAGGCAAGTACCGCTTGAAATGAAGAAGAATCGAGTGGAAGTGATAAACAGGACATTTGACGTTGAAATGGTACTGATGCAGTTTCCAGTGGCACTGGTCCCACACTCAACAAAGCGGCTTTTGGAAATGGTATCAATCTGTGCATCTGTGGAAATAGCATTGCATTCGGTGGCTTACTTTCAAGAATCCTTGGCTAAGTGAACCTCATTTGCCGAATGCAAACAGAATTTGAATGCAACGTTTTTCGAAAGACTTTGCACTGAGCTGATGAAAAAGATGACCGGAGTTAGGAGCCATTTTCGGTAGCTTTATTTTGGCAATTCGAATGTTATTCATTAGGATACCTCCGTGAACTAAAACAACTTCGGCTCTGACCCAGTAATAAGGATCCAGGGTAAAGGCTGTACAATCGGTATAGGTATAAACGTGCTCAATTAAGTGCTATTAGAAATGACGACTTTTGTGATACTCCAAAAAGCGAAATATCTGAATATTGGTAACCTTTATGTGGTTTTATTATTCTGGTGAAATGAGAAGAACCTATATGATCGGAGTACGTATGTGTCATCGGTAGCTGCACTGGCATTTTGACATATTGAGGAAGCTGAAAATCAGTAGTATTCGAAGTCTCCTCAAGTACGGTTGTTTCTTAACGCAAAACTGAATCATCGGCGCAGAAACAGCAGATCGTTTTTCATGAAAGAGGTGGGTGGTTAAGAGGTAGACAGATAGATTGACGGAAAAATCCCACATCCGAACGACTCAGCAACTTCTTTTCTTCAAATCAACTAAAATGTTCTTTTTTATTGCACCTTCTCGACTGAGTTTGCTATTATTTGGATAGGATTTGCACATACAGCCTAGAGATTGACTAACACCGAACAAGCAAGACAATCGATTGCATCCTACCAGGCTAGAGACATATTCATTCAACCATTCAAATCCTGTTCCTGTCCAAACGGGCTAACGCATGAATTAGATTGAACTAACCGCAGCGCAGGAAGAATTTATTGAAGAACTACAAGAAAACCCACAACAAAATGCTCTGATCTCGATTGCTATCTGAAAACAACCTCTTATCAAAATTGAAAAAGTGAACGAGAGATAATAAAGGGTCGACTAGAGAACAACAAGCTTTAGATCTATACCATATCACCCAGTGATAACAACCATCACGATGATGGAGGATCATGGAGGCAGGGAGATGGGAGGTGGGTGCCACAAACCTGTAGCCTAACTGGAGCTACACAAATCCGACCGTTGGTTGAGGTTCTCATACCATTTTGCCATGTCATCATCAGAATACATCGATCTATCTTCCAACCAGTACCATTCTCGACGAACAGGTTCCAATGTGGTGTACAAACTGTGAGCATGTCCAAAACCTGTCTTAGCCAAGTCGATCCATTTAGACTCGGTGGTTCTTCTAAAGATTGTATCCTAGTGTCGTGTATGTTAAGCCTTACTCCTGGGTTACTGATGGACCTTTACCATTAACACGAAGACATTGGTGTTCAAATGCAGGCTGCTTTAGAAGGCATTTCATCCTCCGTGGGCAAGTTTTTGGATTTTATAACAGAACTGACCTTAGTGCGGCTGTGTATACTCGATCTTAGATCGATAATCGGATGTCGCCCCAGCGTCCCAAGGGTCATTAATTGTAGAGCCTTCTGTACGCAAGAAGAAACTCCCCTTCTTCATTGGACATCTGAAACAAGGATAGCCCTCGAAGCAATCCAGCCTTGAAACGACATTTAACAGTAAAACGCAGCCAAAAACTTCATGCTCTATGGTCAGATGATCGAGGAAAAAATGCAATTTATTTTGGTCATCGCTTAGTAGCAAAACATCGTTTTTTACTAGGGGTGATGGCGAATGTCTCAAGGCCGTAGTAAACACCTTCCGTTTGCGGAATTCAGTGTTGCGAGCAGCCGGATCAAACCGAGTCGGGGGGATAAGAAAACACTGATTAGAATCCCATTTACTTCGTCAAGGTAATAGATTAATTCAAATTCCATCCATAAATCACACGGGAGTAATCGCCTAAACGGTCATGCGTTTCCGGAGAAATTTTGTTAATTCATCCGTATTTGCAACACGCTATTGACAACAAAAACGTTAAGTAACTGAACATTTTCACCGTGGTTGATGCATATGAATTACCGAAGGGATCATCCGATGGCGCGGAATTCGCCAGCCGGGGCGTAAATCAATAAAAGTAGTTCATAGGTGAAAACCAGTTTAATTGACAAAAGAAAAATCGTTTAATAATGGGATAGAATTCAGTCACTCCACTCCCACTTGATATTCAAACGCCAGATTACAATTGATGGCACGTTGCTGATCGGCGGTCGATTCTGGGTCAGTGTGTAGATTTTTTTCACATAATAGCGCATTGGCTAATTCTCCATTACCCGCCCCAACGACGATCAAGGGATCAATATCGAGGTGCTTCATCGCTTAATCGCCGCGTTCGATTTCCGCCCCACTGTAGACCCGCTTTAGCCGCTTGCGACTTGGCTATCCTTTCTAAACATAGCGTACATTTTTAACCATTACAATAGGAATTAAAACGGCAAAATCGATCTTTTCTAGATGTTATACTTTCTCCCATCATAAGCAACACAGGCTCCCAGAAGTCATGCAATGAAGCTAGGTGATCGATACGTAGCGGAGTTAGATTATTATTATCTGTTCACTCATAGTACGGGCACCGAGTATCATAGAACTATTTTCACTTCGAATTAGTCTTGTTTTTCAAACATTAAGGGTAATGGTTAACTAACCACGCGGCGCACAGCTGGTCGAGCTTCGCCATTTTGTTCCACTAGGATACCTTTTTTACTTTTTATTATTATTTGTCTTTAACTTTATGTGAACCACACTTACGAAAATTGTATGAATTACACTAAGCCCTGTGCTGCCTATCGTAACTCTCGATACTTGGATATCAGTAGTATGCTTATGGATGGGAGAAAGAACCATTTCCTCAGAAACGGATGACTTCGTCATTAGTCCGCCCATGTCTCTAGGGCATCACGTTGTTCACTTACAGTGAGATTCATAGCCAGAAGACTAGAGGTGTAGTGGAAGTTCAAGATAATCTGTTGTTCTTTGGTTCCGTTTTATCTACATTCAAACCACTGTACAACGTGAACCGTGCCCGTGAGCCTGACAAAGACGGTGTACACTCAAGAACAGTCTGTATTGTGAAGCTCAGCGCTGAGCGGACGAGAAGTTGAATTCTAGGTAATCATGGCGAGTTCGAAATGTATGTCACCATGTTTGACTTAGTTTAAATGCATAAACGCCCGGTTGTTCTTGTTCACTGTCTTGTGTTACGTTTACCGTTTGTGTGCCTCGAATAACAGACGCAGACTGGTGCGACATACTTCATATGGCCGAGTGAAGCCAGTCAACAGATTACTAAGATCTGCATGAAGCGGGGGAATTGTACCACAATTCATCACTTCTGGTTCGGGCCTTACTATGATAATACTTTCGAAAGTAAATGTTTTACGCATCCCGTTGACGACTGAACAGCCATTATCATTATTAAAAGCTCTAAAATGAGGTGGTAGCCTTTTGAGGGCCATCCGAGCTCACGAACTCAACGTGAAAACTCTGTTACCTTGAGGGCTTGGTGTGCGTGTCTTTTGCCAACAGAAATGGGATTTGACTTCAAGTCTAAAATTTCAGATTGGTGAGCTCACAATATTCCGTTGTTGGTGATTGCTGTGTTATCGTCACACTGGTACACCTGTAGAATAGCAACTTATTTTCCAAGTTGCAGATCTTTGAATCTCTTTAGTAGAAGAAATGGTATAAGTGACTGGTTGAAATGAAAGCTGTTGCCAAAAAGCGTGTGAGGCTATAAGTCCATTCGAAACTACTAGCGGCGTTCGCCCAGTGTGCCACATCTTTCCGTACCTGTTTAACTTCGTCATGGACGAGGTAATGGTAGATGCTTTATCAGGTCTCCGGGATGTAAGAATCAAACTGGGGAATAGAGGGACTGTGTTCCGTGTGTTGGTTACTGCAGCATTCTTATCTTTTCCCGCCTGTGTAGATCTAATTCCAGATCCCTTTGGATATTCATTCTTTTTATGGGAAAATGTAACCCTAGAGAAAAGGCAGCGATCAGTGAGGGTTGCCTTGTTTACCGCTGAACAATGATGTAGGGTTGCACGGACAGCGAGTTGGTCCTGTGTGTGGTAAACAGAAGGGTGGCGGCAATTAGGAACTAAGTCTTTGCAACACACGGACTAGCTTATTACCTCTGCTCGTCTTCCACTAAGTAGTCTTTGGGCCATGGCGTGCCCCTGCGAATCTAGAGAAAAGTAAACGCATAATCCTGGGCTTCGCCTATGTTGTGCAGGGTACACCAATTGCTAATTATCACGAGAAATGATAAAATAACCTGGTTCACGTGAAAAATTTCTCAATCTAATTAATCGGTTTACCATGCGGCTGTGCCTGTCTGTGTGTGTGTGTGTTCGTGCACGAAAACCAGCTGATCGGATTTTGCCGCATTCATGAGCAGCACTTGCGAAACACTGCACGATTAACAGACGTGGGAAAATTGGTCAAGTCTATTCACCTACACCAGATAAAATATGCCATATACTCCGTGTATTAATTTTATTCCCATTAACTGCTTCATGTGCGGATATACGATCAACCTACAAAATCACCGGACCGAGTGAGCCAATTCATAATTCACGTGCCTATGTGCATTGGATGTGGGCCAGAAATTTGCGTTTTTCTTTGAGCAAAACCCAGGTTGGTAGAAAATTACCAAAGAATATTAAAACACGGTGGAAGTGTATCAAATGACGAGAAATGTTATATACAAGCACATATATATCTTATATTAGTAACACAAGTTCTATACTGACCACTGAAGAAGAGAAAACAAATGAGGGAGAAAGCTGACAGTAAATGAAGTGGTTCTGAGCAGGACTCAGGGTGCGATTTCCCATCTTGACTATTTGACCAGACATTACACCCTAACGGCAGGAAGGACATCTGAAGGTCTCATAATCAACTGGGAGCCGGTGACCAGTTACCTATCATACTACTATTATAATTGTCGTTACTTATAAATTTCTTAGCCGACGTTTTTGTGTGCGATTAGCAGATTTGATTCCTTGCACAACGACTTAGTTTCAACAAGATTTCCAAGTAATATCTTGATCTCTGTAGTTGTGAGTTCGTCGGACAGTCGCTATTCCAAGAGCAAAGTCTCATGATAATAAACGGTGAATGAGTTTTTAAACTCCTGTGTACGAAACTGAAATTGTGACACAAGGCGTCTTATGCGGCAGCATTCTCTTCTCCGATTATGGACAAGCATTCTTCGAGTCCTTTTTCCAGTAGAGCGGATTTCAGTTACCTGGGTTACGCGATATGGTCAAAAACTACTACGGGATGAAATATTCTAAAAGCGTCCATTTTCTATGACAAGTTGGCTTTGAGGGGTTTCATGAACGTACTTATTTGCGTTCAAAACAGACCTATCTTAGTGTCCAGGCAACTAAGTTGAAAATAACACTTCACGGTGAGTATGGTTATGTGACTGGTCCAATTTTACCGACAGCATTTTGCCGAGCAGAACTAAACGGGATTCTGTAAAAGAACCGTTTAACTGACCCAACGCAGAGCTTGTATACCTGCTGGGTCACAGGTTCCGCTTTGATTTGGAATGAAATATTTGTGAGAGTGATGCCAAAATGAATTTAAAGTAGGTATTGAAGTGATGGCGCCTTGCATCGCAAATGAGGAATGACCTACTGCCCGACTGAGTATAATCAAAGGCCGGGATTGTCTAGAGCCTCTTCACATGTGCGATGGAATGTTAACTACGCTTTAGATGATACTCAGAAGTCCCACCTGTTTGCGTCAGTAGTTAGCATTGCATTAACGAGAGGGAAATCACACGGTCATTCTGCAAACTCCTTCAAAGGGAACATGTGATACTGTCCAGAATTTGTGACGAATGCAAGGGCTTAAACAAGATCATCCAAGAGGCTTCGTTTGCGAGCATCGTACGTAGTTGCGCATGTTTCTATACTCTAATGGTTTTTATACCGCACTATATTTTTGCAGTATCTGCACTCCAGCGTGAAAAAGAACAACCCTCTTTGTAATATTATTGAAAACCAGTGATTTTACTGAACTTCCGCATACGTAGTTTCATTGACACAGCTGCTACTAAAACGAACCCATAACAAGTACTCAAAATTTACCGTATAAAAGTAGTCCTACTCTCTGGGGTTCCATACAACTGGAGCAAGCTAGTGTTGCAAAAATCTGTAGCTTTGCCCTTCAAACTTGGCATGTTTTCCATGTGCGACAATTAGGTTATTCCTGCCCACCCAATTACCAATCGACTAAGTCTCATGCGTTAGAGTGTTTTCTTGCGCACTCTTCAAATTATATGTTGTTTAACTTTTATTAGGTCTTCGAGTCAGTAATGGCCCAAATGGTCTTCCTCGGGTCAATTTGTGATCTGTTTAATAATAATAATAACTATAATAATAATAATAATAGACTGGAATGCTCATTGTGAAACTCAAAGTATACCGCTGAAATATACCTTTCTTCCAACTGTTTAACATTCCTCATGTTAGACATTGCCCATCTATGTGTTGCTCACGAAATTCGAGGTTAGTCTGGTTAAACTGCACCGGATTGGAGTAGGATGCGGAATGGCTAAAAAAACTGATACCCTGTGTGCTGTATTATCAGCTCACTTATTTAACGAGAATGAGTTAGCGGTTCAGTTGACTGCTTTAACACTCCGTGCTTAGGGATTTTGTCACCTGAGCCGAACATTTGTTGAGCACAGCATAGAACTAGCCATATGGCGAAAGTGTAAATAGTCTACAAGACGTTTATTGTGATGTTTTGTGACATAATGAACTACAGTGTCTGCAAATTTGGCCCAGGCCTGCCGTGATCATATGTCGATTCGGAGTTAGCAAGTTCAAATCTTTTCACAGCCTGTCAACTTTCGCATTTGGCAACTCTCAGTTGACCAAGATTTTGTTACCTAAAAATGATGCACGCTGATGTTTCACTGATGAAGAAACTAAACGATGAAAGATGGGGGCTTCTTTGATTAGCACACGATAATACAACAGTGTGTCCGCTCGTTGTCATTGTGAAAAATCACCTTAGTTGTGACATTTGTCGAGTCAAAAGTCACAGGTCAAATTGATTAATCACGGCATCATCCGTTAATTTTTTCGTTCACTTCGTCCCTCGAGCAGAATGAAACGATGCTACGTTGTTCCTTTCATTAGGTCACTTCATCACAAGTACAACGTAGTCTTCAAATAAAAAAATAAACATGAAATAATTCACCATGTGATATCATCGCCCAACTCGCCATAAAGAAACCATGGAAGCACTGGACAGCTGTTTCATCCTTGTTAGGAATCATCACCAGTGCATATCCACCGCGCCCCAACTGGGACGCGAACCCGGGACGAACGATTGTGAGTCGAACGCCTTAGCCATTACACTACCGGGCAGGCTCTGAACGGTTCGTTGAACTTCACCACATGAATTCATTGATATAAGAAGTCGATCTCCACTTTTTTCCAAGACGCGTTTATACTTTCTAGGATGATGCTCGGTCACTAGAAACACAGTCTTTAAACTCCCCAAACGAAATCCATGATTGAGGAAGCGATGAAACTCAGCTGACAGCGATCAGGTTACCAGTGGAATCTGTTGAATGGACCTCAATGCTAAGTACTAATGTGGGATCCCCAGCGTGACTTGCGCAACTTCGGTCGCTCTGTGGATTGTTTTGGATGCCAATCTGTCTATCAAATCAAATCTGACGACTATCGATCGCGATAAGGCAAACCATATTGAGCAAAATTATCATTTAACTTGTTTTGCTGGAAATTTTCTAAATCGATGATATGAACTCATTGACCCTGAGGTATTTATAGCACTGACGGTCACTTGAGAAAGGCCGGGAAATTCTCGGAATTTTTGATCTGCCACTTGCGAGGCCGCCAAACTGACAGCTCGACCAAAGACAGTTTTCAGTTTGTAAACGTTTTTCTTCATCTAACAATACTTTCAGGACAAATTATCACACGAATCTGTTTACAAATCAATTCTTTGTGTTCCACTTTGTTTGACTTTTCGTTGTCTGTCATCAGTGCACTTACTGTCACCTTTTCATTGCATCCAAATGTATGGCGTTGTCGCTCCACCAAGAAGAAATACACGAATTAACACAATTATCTATAGCAGTGCTAAAGATATCAGCAGCAAAATAAACCCAATGCACATATGCTCGAAAGAAACAGAACGTAATACGGACTGACTGACCCCCTCTTCGCGGCTGATTAGATGAGGCTAAAAATAGGTCCAATAAGACCAAGTCGAACGTGAGCAAAAGCCACTATTAAGTCGACTCGTTTTCTAAAAGAACAGCTGCCTAACTGGAACATATTTTGTACGTAATAAAAATGGGCTAGCATAATGTCAGAAGCTCAATGATTATGTGACGATTACGTGCACATGTTGTCATGGTATTCACCTGTGCCAAGAGAGAGGTAATTTTCTAATAATTGCCTTATTGATTGTCCGCGATTGTTAATACGACCGGTGAATTTTAATTCTGTGGTCAGGTGTGTTTATCGTATAACTTGACTGAGATTTGAGAATGGGTAACTACTGCAATTTATCCACCCTCAACCGATTCAAACTTGGACAATGTGATCTTGCGCGTTGACAGAGTTGTCCCGTATTTCCACTTGGCTCTCAATAAGAGGTCTGAAGTTGACAAACTCGTTGGTAGTGGAATGAACTGAGAAATTAAAATTATTTCCTTGAGGGACACTGCAAGATTTATGCGCTCATTTCTGGTGTTCAGGCTCCATGCTCTAATACTCGAAAGTCAATTTTCGTGTTTCATCTATGGATAGGGGCTCTTAATCTGCCGTGAATTGTGCCTTCAAACTAGGGAAGTTAGTTTGTCTCCGAATTCGCGGACCAGATACTGAGTGCAACAACCCGTGGGCGGTGCTTGTTAGTGCCAATGACGACAGCGTATTGAGGGAGGACCTGCATAAGGTGTGAACTGTGGATTTACATACTTAGAGGGACAAATTCACCCATGAAATCTGTTGTTTGTTTGGGTCTTTTGGTTTTCAAAACCTTTGAATTAAATCGTCGATTTGTCATCGAAATCAGGGGAGTATTCCAGTAAAAGGTGCAAAATAAGTCCCGGTCGAAATAGTTTGGATTTGTGTTACCTCATTCTATCTGTTCAGTCGTACAGTAGAAGGTGCATTTTTCACCAGTTTACTGCAAATACACTCTCGTGGTATTCACTTCTAAAAGAAAACAAAACGGAGTGTACCATACGCAAGGTATATCCCCTGCGATGACTTGACAGGTTTCTGTACTTCGACTCATCCCCGAACTCAATAGGTTTTGCGTCGAAACTGGTGATATCTGTAGACGCGAGCCACGGTACTGGTGACGTCCAAACGACCAACAGTTTATTGTTCTTAGTGAAACCCGTGTGGTGGAACCTGTAACTTCCGGTCACATTTCCGTCTGAATACCTTATCTAGAATTACCAGGTATCAGTTTTATACGAAATAAATTCGAAATAACTACATTATAGTTATAATTACAATAGGAGTCATTACCACTGGAGGTGGTCATTTGAGTTAAGCGTCTGTCAGCCTCAACAACGTCGGAGGTTCGAACCCATATTCGACGATAGCTCACTCTCTTCTCGCTCGTTGCCACATCTGACCTATTGAGACATGTGGTTCTATGGGACGCCAAGTTTCAGATTTATAGTTACCGGTCTACCCCCGCAAATCCCCTCCACCTCGTGAAGTGGGCTGTGTGGTGATGGGACATGCATCTTCCATTACATTCATGTCTCAAGCATGTCGCAAAAAATATCATTATTTCGGTCGTTATTGGTTTATCTTGGAACCGTAAGCAAACGGGTCAAAAAGCTGTGCTCCACCAACAATCGGAACAGTTTCCGTTTGAAGCTAATTCACCTTGGTTATCCACATGCTCGGCGATGAAATTTTCGTTTAAAAAGTACGGTGAACTATTTAAGAGGAACAAACAGGTCTTGAATAGTGGACAAGTTTTCAAATTTATTAGGTATATTGGATGCAAAATGTGTAAACCGAGGGAAGGGGGCGGGTGGGTTTTAGTACACTATTGATATTAATGAAAATCACGGCCCATACACAGAACACCTTTTTGAACTGAGGCAATCATTGTGATCTCTGGAAATGGATTTCTCCGGGGCGTGAACCCTGTGAACACCAACAATTTCTGCATCCACACGATTTGTTGAATGCAACTCCCCTTAGCATAAGTAATGCGTGGTCGACTTTGAAAAGACGAACGAATGAGGGTTCTGACATTTAGTACTCACAAGACCAGAACCATCTAAATTCACGGTTCTGTTCAAATTCTTATTTTAAGTAAACTGGCATTCAAAGAGTCGTAAAAATTGGCCCCCTACAATCTGACAATTCGTGGTGCGATGGGGTTGAGAAGTGAACCGTCCACCTATCTTCCGGTAACGGACCTGTTTGTGTTTGGCGCTGTATGCCTATTTGCTGGTTTGTGAGCATCCGTAGTTGAATTACCTCCAGGCCGTGGCTCAGACACATTGGAACCGTCATTGGTATTCACCGGAGTGAGGATGAGGTGGTCAGCCTCATGGTACTTGAAAGTGACTGTTGGTGTTTGAATGCATCTCACTTCAAGTCACAGATCTCACCTGGCAGTCCGCAGCGACTCGGATTTCCTGTCCTGTCCCAGTTCCGCCGTCACAATGCATCAAAGATGGAGAAACTGGTTAACTGGCAATAGTCAGGCGGTCATTCGGATGTTTGGGAGTTTTATTCCAACCACTGCCGGCCAAATTCTAAACTTGACAGTCCTCAGCTGGCCGCGAACCGCTTCGTGAAAATAATGTGCTTATGTGCAATAAGCACATCCGAGTGAAATGACAAATAGCGAATTCCCACGTACAAATATGAAACTAGTCTAGCAAATGTCTGTTCACGACGAAACGCTGACAGTTAGATGTTCACAGTGAATCATCGGACAAACTTTCAGTCTTTCATTCCCTAGAAAAACAAAGCTTGAGTTTTACATCTTCTATCGTCTGAAATTTGAATCAATACATTTCTAGGAAATCATTCATCGAACCTGATCAGTGGTTGTCTTGCAACAAGCACGCAAATTTTACATGAATCTCTCTGTATAGCAGGTCCATTTAATCGGGCTGAGGGACTGGCCGAAAAAAAGTGAGGGAAAAAAGAAACGATGACCTCAATTTTCCAGGACAGTTGAACTCCGTTCAATTACGTGTCCTAACGCGGATGGGGCAAACATCGGGCTTGTGTGCGTGGTAGTGGAAACTTTCGGATTGCAAGTCCAATTATGGTAAATCCGTTTTGTGTACTCAATGGAAAAATCCACATCCATTTTGGATCTGGCAATCCGATCAGTCCAGCTTATAAAACCACTATGCTTGAACTGACGTGCATCGGTCTTGATTGCTACCTCACAACAAAAGTGAAAGAGTAGCTGAAAGGAAACAAAGTAAACAACAATACCGAAAAGGAAGATTTAGAACACGAGAACGATATTAACTGTGACATTAATCCCTATCCATCACTGTTACCAACGCTCAGGCTGATGAGAGATCTCGTGGACCAAAGCATTTAAGTCTAGATGGACCCAAACGATCCAGCTCGCTGGTGGAGGCTTGCGTACTTTCGTCCTGTGTGATCGACTGACTAGTTCGACCCACTTTCCATTCACTAGCTGCCCCAGAGAACAGTTCAGAGCGAGGCGAGCTTCATGTGGGCAGGATATTTGTACGTCCCAACAACCTTAGTCTATGCTTATTTGGTGTCACTTTTAAAGACCGAAACGCAGGACCTAAAACCATCACTGTGATAGTAGTAAGGTCTTATTTTCCGGTGATCTAGCCAACTTTGTATTCTTCAGCAGTCTAAGGGTTGTCTCCTTTTAGAGATGCATTGAGAAACAGGCAAGTAGGTCAGTACGCATAATTTGTTGTCCACGTCGAGTTGCCGGTCACAGGATGCTCACGACCGTTCAAAACTGCCCAACGGTCCGATTCTGCAAAAGACAATGATAAAAGTTACATAGACGTCACATCGTCCACTTTCTCAGTCATCGCTCATTGTGGATAAACTCGACCATAGATTGACTAAACCAGAGTCAATAGAACAATTCAAGTTGGCGCGACAAAGTAAAAATATGTTTCAGCTGAACCACTGGCTGGTTCACTGTCCCAGAGACCCCAGACAAGTGGGCATGGTCGGAAACCGATATATGGTTGGAACGAATGATGGAATCCAGAACAGGTCAGCAACGAGCATACAAAAAACCAATAACTAAGTAAAATGAAATTACGCAGGTATGAACCTTGAACCCCAGTCAGACAACTGGTATTCAAACACACACCAATCCTAGCATATGATGGGTTAAACTCGAAAAGACTGTGGGTGGAATTAGTCTAACTGACAATGGGATGAAAACCGCACTTAAATGAGTGTTCACTACAATGCAAACTGCTATTTAGTATGTTGGTAGGACTAGCAGACAGGCAGATCAATCAGGCAGCTACGGGCTTTCCCACTTCTCTAAATCAAAGCTGAATCCGTATTCGCACGATACTCCGTGAGCTTAGGCAATAAGTAGCCGAAGATAGATGTAACCACGTATGGGACGCGAACATGGGCATTGAGTGAATGATTGATCGACTGACGTTGGAATAATTATTATAATGAGCAACATACTTAGAAAAATTTCATGTTATAACACCGTCATCGATGGAAACACTTCATGTCTGTTCACCCTATTAATTTTTAAACCTAGTCGTGTGCCACACTTTTTGGAGTATAAAACAATAAAAGGTCATCTTTCAAATCCAGTTAGACAAGATGGTTTCACCAATAGCAGTTAGTCGACGCAGATCAATGTGATATTCGTTTTTTACCTACTACTCAATTTAATTAGAAAGGGACATACCATTTGGTAAATAAAAAGAAAATTAGATAATCTCACTAGAAACTCATTTGAGTCGTTAGGAGCTTGAAGGGATGATTAGTCCGTGTAAAAATCACATGGTAGTTTGTCGATTGGGCACGAAAGTACCGGGTACGCATACGTGAAGAGCGGCAATATCCGCGAAAACCGGTCGTGTGCTTTCGAGCAAATTTGTTTATCCATCCGTATGCGAAGCATGCTAACGAGGAGAAAAAATAGACAACATTGCTCTCAAGGGAGGTGCTTTTTCACTGAATACAGTAATTTTATTTGAATTTCCCAATTAGTTTATCCCAACAGTACGAATAAACTTAGTACTTTTCTCGTTCATGTCTTACATTATTGGATACGCCTTACAGTCTTTCACTTGTGACAAAAGCACACCAAGTTTAGGCCTTCGATAATGCCAATGGCGTTACGATCGGGAGAAGTGTCTCGTGGACAACAAGTTCCCTCCAGTCAGTCCATTCGGTTATTTGTGTGTCAATCATTTTCATCCGGATGACGACAAATTGCATCGAATCTGAAAAAAAGTAACTTTGTCTTGAAATGAACGACTAGTGACATTTGGCAAGCTGGTCGTATCTGATCGCAACATCTTTCGTCATCCAATAAAAGTGCAGCAAACGCCACCCCATATCATCTCCGTCCAAAGCAATTTTCGCAGATAGCATCAGTTCTCCGATGATAGTAATGGCATCTAATCCGTGATGCTACGGGTCGTGGATGAACCAAGATCCACGAAACCACTTCAAATTAATGACTTCTGCTAATAATTGGCTTTTGTTTGAAATAATCAGTCAAACGTCCGACAGACAACAAATGTTTCTTACCACCATTTTCGGTGCACTAGGCTTGGAGAATGAAATCAAACCACGTTAAGGGCAACTCTTCCGCATGAATGCTGTGTGGTGCAGTCGAGTACAAAACGGGACTGGACAAAATCGAGGCGATTTGTAATGTTGATATCACGGATGTGATGTGTAAAAATCTCGTCAGTGTAAATTTCATGGCCTTTGGACTTTCCATTTAATTCACCCTGCAAGATGTGGTGTAGAATCAATACGATGCATACAGATATTGCCGGAACTCGTGGGACAAGCGTTAAGCGAAAACGTTCTGTTTCAACTGGCAACAGCATAGGGGGACGAATACTTGGATTTGTATCCCTTTAATCCATCGTGAACTGATGAACGACTTCGACAATGATCCGTAGGCTTTGAAATTATCTACCGAGCAAATGGATAGGACGTTTAGCCGATATCCCTTTTAACTATCGTGTGTAAATCTCAACCTCGATGCTTTATGAGCCTGCCGAGAAGAACAGAATGAGATTAATACACAATAATCTGGGGCACGCGTTGCTATAAATCCAGCGTCAGTCAACAATGGCAACTGATGGGTCCGTCACTATCCCCCAGTAAGTCTTTAGTTATTTTGATGTGGCGTCCTCCAGCTCGAATATGAAATTGCTTTTGAGTCATATTCCAAGAAGTTTTAGACTCTCTGCATCAATATCCGCTGAATTATCACGTCAGAGCTTGTAGAATTTCTTAGATGAAACCAAGACTCACAGGTATGTTTTCGCGTGAAGCGCACTCTAACATAAAGTGTGATTTAACTCGATTTCCGTCAAATTATAAAAAAACTACTCAGCTGACGATAACATATTTATTAAATGCTGACAAATTGAAACATGGGGCTTCTTTCAGAGATACTGGTTTACCTTTGTATCCTTGGAATCAAGGAACTAGCATTCACCAAGACGACAAAATTTCCTCTATCCGTAGTTCAGTCACTTTTGATTCGTTTGGATAAGAGTAAACACCCTGGACAGTTTGATCGAAGATCTTCCCTTTAAAAATTTCCATTTTGTAAGGGTTTTGCAGATCACGGTGTATCTTGTATTCATAAACAAAATTAACGGATCGCCAGATTAAGGCCCTCAGCAGTTCCTACTATTAAGCACGATATTTAAATTCCCTGATTTCTAGTTCGACCAATTCGTACTTCGCGTCAGCTTACACTTGGTGCGTTTAAATATTATTCTATTCTATCTGGACAATGCTGCAAGGAATACCGAATGAAAGATCTGTCGTGCAACATTAACATGATGAACGTCAGTGTGTGATTATTTTCGGATGTGGTTTATTTTCTCCGTGGAGAATTTGTTCCTGGTGTGATTTACTCGTTTACTGTTACCTAAACGATGGCTATGTTTAATCTAAAAAGCAGTGAGTCCCTAAACACAAAAACCGAAGTTGATCAAAGTTTTCAGATTGATTTATTGTCTCCTGCTTTGTGAGACCAGGAAATTTTACTATTTCTTGCAGATTATTGCATTGTCACGATGACAATATAAGCTTAGGTGATCTTGAGGCAAGGTCAATGTTCTACCTAAACCAAAAATTTCCTGTTCGCCATCGCATACGTAACAAATATCAAGCTTAATCGTGAACAGAATGTTCGGTAGAACAAATACTTCTGTTGGCCAAATTTCTGTGCTTTCACGGCTATTCAGTTGTTGTGCCAGACGGGGGAAGGTGGGGTGGGGGGATCGACTTACTTGCCTAACTCGGTACTGACCATCTTCAAGAACTGCGGTTCACCTGACTCGCTTGAAGCATTTTGTAGCTGATTGCCAGTCGAACTCATTCGGCTACGGTCAGTCCAATCCTCTGTTGTCCAGTTCCGATGTTTTAAAGTAGATAGGGTCCGGATTTTAATTTGAGAGGTAATTTTACTGACAAAGTTAAACGACGTTTTAGGTGTGCTCAATGATCAGATTTTCAACAGATGATGGCACTCGGTTTACCGTACAACAGCACAGAGTTCTTCCGACCGGGGGCAGGTTATGCGGTTGGAAAAACTGCGTTAAACCTAATCCCTATGAGCGCCGCAATCAACTCTCACCGATTGCACAATCAGAACGAGAGATAACGGTTTGTAACCTGGCTGCAAAACGAGACAGCTGACATACTTATCGATTGGGAAAGACGGACTAGACGGAATGGATTCAGCTGACTTTCACCGTATCGCCGTTCCACCTGAATTTCTGTACAGGAAAATGTTCCATTTCTTCTTCCACTTCTCGTCACCTCACCAGATAAGAATTTGAGATTTGATCGGAAAAAATTGATTGTATCCCAGATAATACGTCTCAACGATGCCAGAATTCGTCAGTGCACCGACTAATCGTATAGTACTGCCAGTCGTCTGGAGATTGAATGCGTGAGTAATCATTAGTGGTTCGAAATTAACTGGACACTTAAACACTTATGCAAATTAATTCAATAAATTGTTCAATTGGATTGACTCATTGTCAAGTAGATGAATTGTCATCTTAGGAGCTATAATTTCCAGATCATTTCAGCTCAGTCTACGTGAGTACTGACGTGTAGTGCCAATCTCAACATATGGCTGACCAAATCGTGCATTGTCAATTGAAAATCAAGGTTCGTTGTTGTTGACAAAAAATACTTTATACCAGTCGCTTGTGATAGCACTGTTTTGAATATCCTCCCCTGACCGCGATCAGGATAGAAATGCAAGTACAGGCACGCACAAGTTTTCGTCTAACTAGTACTAAATTTTTATTGAAGAGAATAAGTGAAGGAGACGAAATGGGTGAATATTTGATTACTGACAGATGATCATTTCCATTGGTGATTTTTCTAACCCGGAGACAATTTGAACACTTTTCATCACTCTAGAGGTTTCTGTATCTAACCTGGACAAGAATGGTTTTTCACTGTATTTTTTTCTTGGGAAGCAATCCAGCTGTTTTTGTTTTCCCCAAATTTTTCCTGGGTCATCGACTGTTTCTTGGGCGAGGAGAAATAAATGGGAAGGTCATTTCATTTGCCTGAGTAAAGAATCCATGGAATATTCAAACGATGACTCAGCCAGCCGGAGTCAGATTCGGGATCTTTCATCTACGGCAGAGATGCATTTATCACTGACCTGTATCGCGGTTGAACGTGAATCGCAAAAGTGCGCACCCAGTATTCTGCATTCACGTTTCCATGGCTGCAGAAAAACTAACTTGGTCTTAAGCATCCGAATAGGCTTGTTGGCCGCTATCCCATGGAAGGAACTAGCACAACTGGGGCCCATTAATAATTACCGAAAGCTTGCATTGTAATTACCAGACAATCCACGTGCTTTTTCCTCCAGCATCCGAAATTTGACTTTGCGTACAAGCGTACTGGGATGAAGAGTAGCATACAATTTTTGACTTACCTCAGTACTGCAGGAAATTTAGGGTAGATATTTGATTCCTACCTCAGCTAGTCAGTTCCATATCATTGTGTTGGACGTCATTTTGTTTTGCTGCATCGAATTCGTTCAGTGACTAGCTCAAAAAAGACGTTTATTTGGCGCGTTCTGTTTCGTGCTTCGGATCATGTCAGTCAGTGTTCCCAACATTGTTCGGGATTCTTTTGTTGCACGCATTGCGTTTCCTGAGGAGCCAATTTTTGATAGATCAGGGCGATATGTGCGCCGATGAAGTGAGCATGTTTTGCTGTATGCATGCTACTCATAACACTTTAAGCAAACCAACAAGGTTAACGTTGATCTGAGGTCATATCTGAATAATAGATGAATAAATTCCGAAGAACCCCTATGAGGTTCTGAAGTGCTTTTAGCATCCGAGGACACTGCTAAAACAACAGTCCACAGACGTTTCCATTTCTATCCGCAGTCACTGAAAGTTCTTTAGTAGCCTCCGATTTGCGTCTAATGGCTCGGGCCGACGGCTGAATGAACAGACGTTTTTGTACATTGTAAGCCACAAACGGATACTACGTACGAATTGATATGCGCAAGCACGTGACTGGGTAACCCAACGAAAGTATAATCTAGGGAGAAAATTTTACCGAAAATATGTCCATTAATTATGACCCAAACAGCTTGAATGTATTAACCATAGAGGATATCTTCAGTTTTCAGTCGTTCTTGGTTAAAATGACAGAACTCCCAAAAAATTTACGACTGTCTTGCATTGCTGCCCACTTGTGTGGCACTCTGAAGACATGAATGTGTCCTTCGGATCGTGGATCGAAACCACGAGAACAGACTGATCTGCAAAGACTAGTATTGCTAAGTTTACCGAGGTCAGATTTGAGCTGCTGGTCTGTTTGTGTGCCTGTGCACCGTTTGGCCGGCAGTATTCAATCCGTAAGCATTGTGGCTCTTCAAAGTGAACGCTGCTAGTCCGAATTCTGACACCATCCGTCAACTTCCCCGCCTGGCAGCCCTCAGTTGCGATCGTTGCGATCGCCTTCTTGAAAAGGATACACCATTTGTTTTCAACAATAAGGTTGTTAAAGGGTAACATGATAGAACATCACTTGTCCATTTCGGCTAATCAGTAGCAACAGGAGTAAAACTTAATCGTCTTGTTAATTATAACACGAATATTATCAACTTGATAATGATTGCTAGGGTTGTATTAAGCTGCCAGGACTCGTAGATTGCAAAAAATCAAACCAACATCTTCATCCACTTGCAAAAGTTGATTACCTGTGAACCCTTTTACTGACTGATCACCGATTCTAAAGTACTTAGCCTGATTTACGCCAATTCGTGCTCTGTTGGAA
This sequence comes from Fasciolopsis buskii, assembly GCA_008360955.1. Lineage (NCBI taxonomy): Eukaryota > Metazoa > Platyhelminthes > Trematoda > Plagiorchiida > Fasciolidae > Fasciolopsis > Fasciolopsis buskii. The sequence goes on from LUCM01010527.1 coordinate 50,391, forward strand.
ATACCTCGATAAGGAGACTTTCAGAAAACTCACCTACTCTGGAGTAGTGATGCCAGTTGAATTATCGTTCACTGTGTTTTCGAAGAACGGAATCTGACAACCAAAAAATAATGAGTGACAACAGTACCAGCCAATCCCGACTGACCACAGCTCGATTTGTACAGCCCAAAACTTGGACCAACCTAATGTTATGGTCGGTTGCTGGTTTTGTGACACCAAAGAGTAGTGCAAAAGTCGTTAGACCGTAAATCAGTGGAATTATACACAAGCCAAAATATTTCGGACTCAAGGATGCTACTGACTGCCTAATTTGCTCATACTGCCAAAGTTCTGCAATCATCATGAGGATCCCAACGCGGTATTTTTAACCTGATCTTCTCGAGACACTTCACCGGTTAGAGTCCCCATATTCTTTTTTAATATCGTGGATTGGTCATTCTGATGCACATTTCAACCATTGCCTGCCTCGGAGAAACGTGTTCTCCCAACAAATGGATCAGTGTGCATGCATAACATGTTCTAACCTAAGCAACCTGTTCAAATCCTGTGACTGTTCGATCGACTGAACTGGTAAACCCAACCTCCTACGTCTCACCACTGAATTACCGAATCACACTTTCTTTTTAACTTTTATCTCTTATTTCCTTTATTACTGAAATAACAGTGTACATCGTTTTTCAGAATGGAGGCTGCGACCAGTAGAGTGCTGCCAAGTGGGGAAGTTGACCGGCGGTGGGAGGATTAGAACCCGGGATCTTCACGTCTAAACGCCACGACCTTATCCGTTCGGCCACCGCCGGCCAACCCTATTCAGACTTTACGAAAAGTGACGTCATCAATAGGTTTTGGACAGGTAGTTATTTACATTCAGTCAGCGAGTAATATAAAAATATTTTTGTTCTAATGCATATTTATATATACGTAATTCAGAAGCGGCATAACTTTCTTCCTCGCACTGGTAAAACTGATCAGTTCACCATGTGTTTAGGTTTCACCTGGAAAAAAATCGTTGTTCCCGTCCTAATGTTGTTTTGATTATCGGTCAAGCTTCTTTGTCGAAAAGTGCCCACGTATTCTTTAGTATAGTTTCTGTTCTACTCAGCAGTGTGTATCGGAAAAACTGGAAGCCTGGGAATAACATTCATTTTTGGAATCGATTTTAAGTCGTTACGCAGCCCCTGAGTATTGTCTTAGTAGCCACGAACTGTTTGTAGCAACGGTGACTTGGACTGAAATAAGTATGAATCTTCAAATACCACACGTCGAAAATATGCGTCAAGTTTGAATTATGTGACGTAGAAAGATGCCTTGATAGCCAAGTAGGGACTTCTTCACGAACTGCAACTTTAGTCAAAGAGCAGGTGTTCATTTCAGCCGAGGTCAGTTCATTTTGGTTTAGTTTGCCTGGCTGAACGACTCTGGTGACTGGATTTGCTGACTGACTGACTATCATTGAACAATGACTTAAGTTGGTGGCTGACTGAATAACGGATTTTCTTTTTTTGTGACTGATTTGCTGGTTTGTTGTGTTCATTGATCGACGGAGACTACCTGAAATTCATCATCCAAATGTTGATCTTGAATTTTTGACGGACTGAAAAAACCAAGTGCTGGCTACTGGACCGAATGAGCGATTTTCTTTGCCAAATGGTCGCCGATGAGTCCACATTCGGAAGTAAAGTTTGATCGATTTTGTAAATTTTTTGGCCGGCGAAATTATCGGTTGTCCGTTCATTTGTGTAAAGGAATAAGACAACCAAAATTTCTGTAAATAGTCTATTTATTAAATCACGTCAAGCCACGTAGTCAATGTGGAACTTGCGGTTTTATCGATCAAACAGGCTAAATACGAGAAGCTTTTTCGATCAAGGGTCTGACATTTCGATTCATAAAATGTCGTTCAGATGTGAGCACTCGATAGTCTACAGAGTTACGGGCGATATTTCTCACTAACGATGTTTCTTTTTTTATCTTGTATACTAACGAACAGTCGGGAAATGCTAATTATAGTTGCACGTCAACTGAGAATTGGCCGTGTACTATTACTTTGCCTTGATCGGAACCCGCGGGGTAGTACAAAGAATGCTTTTTTGACAAAACGTGCTATCATTCGCCTTGTCAATCTTGAGACGAATGTTTCTAGGTCAACATCCAGCGCAGTTAGGTCGGGTTTGAGATACACTAATAAGGTGACTTCGTGAGACAAAACAAATAGTTTTGCTCATGCTAGACTTCGATAATCATTGTGCTTTTAGGACTCCGTATTTAGGGCGTCATCTAAGGTTCTGGAAAGTTCGACATTGCCGGCGACGTCAATTTTTTCATTTATAGTACAATGATCGCACAATAGAGGAAGAAGACAAGAAGTGTGATATATACTTGAATAAGCCAATCATTTTCTTTGTTCTTCTTTTCTCTCTCTTCTGCTTCTTTTACTAATGAAACAAAAAAAATGCATCATTTTACTATGTGGATCGAAGCCGAGTGAGGGCTGCCATATGTGGAAGTCGACCGACGACGCAAAATTCACGTCGAAATGCGCTGGCGTTGATCGCTTGACCTTTGCCTCATTATCTTACCGGCCACCCTCTGAGGGATTTGTTTAACTTTACCACAAGATCTACTTGTAAAACACTAAGGAGCCTTGCTGTGTAAGCCATATCCAAAGCCATCGTCGTACTTAGGCCACCTGGACAGTAGGGGCCGATCGCGGCCGTGTAAATCACTGAAGGATATGTGCAATATCATGTGGTCAGGTTCAACAAATCGCTGAGAGCCTACCCGGTAGGGTGATGGCTAAGGCGTTCAACTCAAAATCGCTGGTCCCGGGTTCGCTTTCCAGTTGGAGCGCAGTGGATATGCATTCCTGATGATTCCTAGCAAGGATGACGCAGCTGTACAGTGTTTCCACGGTTTTTTAATGTGGTGAGTTGAGCGATGATATCACATGGTGAAGCACTTTCATGAAAACAATCTACTTCTACTAATCAAGAAGAAGATAGGAAAAGAGCAGGAAAAACCGGTCACTTGAAACAGACGGGAGAAGAAAAGAACGGAGAAGGAAGGAAACGGAATGGGGAAAGAAAGGATGTAAGAAGAGAAGGACATAAGGAGGGACAAATGTAAGGAACGGACGATTGAAAAAAGAATATAGTGAACAAAAAACAGTGGAGGAAGGAAAGAAAGGAAGAAGGGGCAGAAAGAGGGTCAGTTTACATAGCCCTGCCATTCAAATTTGATAAGGTAGCAGAGTTCACACGAAGATTGACTAGCACTATCAATGAGCCATTTTTCGAAACCAAGGTTCGAATCGTGTTCAAATCCCGCCCCCTTGGTGTCATCATAGTTGAAAGACAAAGTTCTTGATTTTGCAGTCTCATTTTGTGTTTATTCATTCACATGTTCTTGTAGGACAATGTACATCGGCCGCAAGCCCAGACGCTTATCTGGACGCATCCATGAGCACCACCCTGTACGGTTGGGCACTGGAACAATTAAGTCACTTAACAGCGAAATTGTTTCACACCTAGCACGGACTAACCGTACTGTGAATGCGACGCAAGCTTTCCGGACCCTGTATAAGGTCAGGGGTCAATCGTCTAGGTTGGCAAAGTGTCGCCTCTTGAGCATTACGGCAACTGTCGCATTCAGTTTGCTCAATCCTCCACTGTGAGCCCAAAAAGAGTCGATGTTTACCCTTCAGCTCCCTTGGACCCCTCCCACCGTCCAGTGCAAATCTTAGACCACAAAATAACATAGCTTGCTCACCTGTTTTCGGTTCATGCATGTAGCTTCACAAATCCCTTCCCTATCTCTATTTTTGTCTGACTGATCTAATGCACCTGAAAATTCCCTGATGTTTGTCAACACATTCTGCACTATCAAAGACCGATCTGAGAAAATTTGAGGAATGAATGGCCTGATCAAAGTGGACATCGACTTTGTCCTCAAAGCAAAAACGACCGTCATCAGCTGTTAACCCAAGTATACGGGATGCATGCTCACCATCGGAGAACCGAATGCACAGACTACTGTCACAAGGAGCGTGAGCAAATAAGTTGAAAAATGAATCCCATTCCGAATGACTCGTTATTTTGCACGAGCTGTTTGAATCCGACCATTCAACTGTTGAAAAGAATAGCTTTGGCAAACAAAGGTCATTTATTCGCAAACGATCCATTCCCGTTTTGATGGCAACACTAGTCTTCGAGGTCATGCGGATCACGTCATGCGATCCTCCTATTTTCAGTATCACTAATCTGTTCAGCAGTTTTTTGGAGAAAATGTTCTACATGAATCTGCAAAGACCCAAAGCCCAATACCTCCTCTATCACCATTTTTCCCCAAAGACCACGAGATCACATTATTGCAGAACTATGTTGGAAGTATTTCGGCCCAGGCATGTCTCTATGGACAAGATATGACTAACGTATTCCAACTGTCAGCTATTGTTTAAGCAAACGGCATACACACAGGGACACAAACACTACAGTTTTAAGTTCCAATATGCTCATCTAAATCGGATCCGCTCTCAGAAAAAAAAAGAAGTGCGTTCAGAAAGAGGTAGTCATATGTCCGTTTGAACTAATTTTGACGTGATTACGAATGGATTTGACATTAATTCGAAACAACATACTGAATGCTTCAAACACACGTTTATTGGAAGTCGACCCACGATCTTTTCTGCGTTGTCCAATTAACCACTAACTGCGTGTGTTTGCGCGTGGAAAGCGATGCAAACTGGAACAGATATGTAGCAAATTCACGGAAGATACACTATAATAACATAAGAAATTGATAAAACCATCCCAACCAAGGCAGCCAATTTGTTTATGTCATTTGTAAAGATCCATGAACTGCATGAGCATATAAGAAACACTAAAGGCCCCGACAACTCCACGAATGCACACGGGAACTACTGGGGTACTCGCCATTCAGGCAATGGCAACCACGAAAATAACTAAACTTCAGAAAAATCATGCCGCAGGTAATAGTATTCGTGACAATAGTAATAGTAATAGTAATGCCATTGGTAATACTTACAAAAACATGAAAAGTTGTCATTCTCCTTTACAAACTATAGTCGAAAATACCTGGCGCGCAAATTGGAAGGTCAAGTTATCGTTCTCTTTTGGAACACACTGTGTGTTAATAAAACAAATTTGTCATTCAGCGGATTAGTACTCAAAAACGTTTGTTGCAGAACAATACGGTATTGACGAGACTATTGATAAGACGTTTATTAGGAAAATCCAGTTTGATTTTTCTAGTCTCTTAATTTAAAAATCCTTTCAATTTCAAGCTGAGGGAAAGAAGGCAAAGTTATCCGACTTTAGTAACTACATTCTTTGCTCTGTCTCCAGTACCCGAGCACTGATCACAATATCTCCTCAGGCACTGCCTCTGGGTCGAGTCGTTTTCCCCTGTTTTCCTACTCGTCATTTGAATTCCAACCAAACGCAATGATAAGCGGCTACAAACCAGCTGATATTGAATTTGATGTAATCAAAAACAAGTTAACACTAGAAACCAATCAAGTGCATAGAGTGATTCTGAACATTACAGCATTCCCTATCACGAGTACGTCGAAGGTGGTCTGGCGGTCTGGCGGTCTACGCTGTAACTTGCAAATGCCTCAACATGGTCGAGCGTGGGTATTACAAGCAATGCGTTAGCCGCTAGCCCTGAATGTCCATCGAGATGCGCCCAATTGGACGGTGTCTCAAGTCGCCTCTGCTGACGTTCTACGAACTGACTTCTCGTGGCGCAGGTATTCCTCCTACTAGGTGTCAGGACAAACGCAAACGCCCGGTGACCTCCACCGGGTTGACTGACAATTGATATTTAGTATAAGGAAGTTGGTTAAACCTTGATTCCAAAGCAAACACAGACAAACTACAAAGCACACAGCTGTATGTTCACCGAGGTCTGTGGTGAAGGAGTACACGGGGGACCCAGGATGACTAGCCCCATCCGAAGGGCGTGTGAACCTAACAATCATTCGCCGATCGCCAATGGGTTACGTGACCCTCACATTGTCCGGCTGCCTTGTAGAATACACCATTTGCTCAAAGGCTTGAGGTATAGTCCTCTAACTCAATCCTCTATTTCGATTTGGTAAACGTGGTGTTATGAAACCCGAAGAGGGTTTGTGGATCCCGCCGGGTGGCCGGCGGTGTGAAGATGGGGAATAGAACTGGCCTATGTTATGGACTACACATCGTTTATTTTTCTTCCCCTTTTTCCGCTCATTGCTTTCATCCTTCGCCCTGATTCCGATGGCACCCTGTCTACATTCAAATTTGTGGGAAATAAATATAGAATAAATGATAACACATTGATATTCACCTTTTCAACCGTGAAAGTTAGGGGACTTCCAAAATCTATAAACGGTCATTTCCAATTCATTCATTGGTGTATCCACGTGGTCTTATTTTAACAGCCAGTCAATATTCCCAATAATCTTTTGAAGAAGTATTTCAAATCACCTCGCCATAGATTACTAGCTAGTAGTCATTTTGCTTTTCTAACTGAAATTGTTGGCCAACCCATTGACGCTTCTCTAGCCTTAATCCACATCGGCCGCACGACCAGGCGCTTGTCTGAACACATCCGTGAGCACCACCTTGCATGGTTGGGCGCTGGAACAATTAAGTCGCTTAAGAGCGCAGTCGATTCAAATCTAGCACAGACTAGCCACACGCAAGTTTTCCGGACCCTGTATAAGGTCAGGGGTCAACAATGTAGGTTGGCAAAGTGTCGCCTCTTGAGCACTGCGGAAGCTGTCGCAATCCGTCTTCACAATCCTCCACTTTGTTCTCAAAAACAATTTGTGGTTGCGCTTCAACTCCCCTGGCCCACCCTCCGTCCCAATGCAAACCCCAGACAAAAAAACAATTAACACGACACCTTCTTGTGTATTCAGGTTATGCATGTAACACCACAAATCCATTTCCCACTCATGTCTTTATCTGACTAGTCCAATCCCTCCTAAAGAAAGAAAAATTTTCCAGATATTAATTGATGTAATGATATGAGTACGAATCACTGAAAACGAGCTTGTTCGCTAACTTGTTAGACTACTTGGTTGAGGTCCACGAGATCCTCCCAAACGATGGTTGGAGACAGTAAATTGTAAGACTCAATTTCATAGTCAGTGGCGTTCTTGCATACAAAATCTCTTCTCTTTTTTGACTCGTTGTTTAACTCAGCATTATACAATTCTTCTTTCATTATTTCTCGTTCTTTTTTTCTCTCTTCGAGCAGCTGATGCATTGGAGTGACAATCAAAACCAGAGCACTTTGATGCAAAGTTTCCGGTTTTGAAAACTGGAACTGAATTAGCAGTTCCAATCCATTTTTTACAATACGAGGAACATTCTTTACAATCGAAGTAACATTGTTCTCGTTTTCGTATTCCACTTAATTTGAATTCGACCACCTTTTTCCCGGACAACGTGAACAATGAAACTTTCATGCGTCTCGTCTGATGAAGCAAATAAAAAACCGGGACTTTTCTCCTTCCGGGTGATCGTTTTTTTCTTTCTCACTTCCATATTAACTTCAACAGTTTATGTTTTACTTTTGTCTCAATATCCGCATGAAATTCGGTCATAATGTTCATGAAATTGTATCAGTCAAAACTAGGAATAGCTAGTTTATTAGAACAGAAAGTAGACAAATTTGATCAGGTCCTAACATTTCTATTTGCCCTAATCACAAGTCTTACGTTTATAGGAAATTGGGTTTTTAGGTGGAATGGACGAACCATATAGTGAAGCTACATGGCGAGCTGGGATAGTAGGACGAAAATTGTTAACTACCTATTATCCGGTAGTAAAACTTAATTGGCCATTAAGGAACATTAGAAACATTGCACAGTCGCTTCATCCGACTTATTTAAAATTCCGAACGCGAGCCACGGTAGAGCAACTGTAACTCATACACCTTAACCGCTAGACTATTGGGCACAAACCCAACGTTTGCAGAACTTCAGTACACGATTTTGCATCAATCCATGTCATGATTTCCAATGGCAAGTTCAACACAGCCAGTGCATGACGAATCACTTTTAAAATCCCAGTACATCTACTACCACGAAGCTCTGTACTACCCTGCGTTAATGCCTCCGTTTCCTACAGATGAACTCATCCTCACCCGGGAATCGTTGATCTGATGCAATTATACGTTTGTGACCTGCAAAATTCCGTCACGGATGTGAGCGTAGTATCATGTAGCGATGATATACGGTGAATCGTTGAAAATCAACCCCTCTGTCTTAATGCCTAGGGCTTTTTACTGTGAATGATTCGTTCCTGGCTAGCGTCCCGGTTCGGATGTGGTTGATGTGCATTTTGGCAAACTGAATGTTGGTATCACATAAATAATCATTTGGGACTAGTCTTTTCCCCTTAAAACTGAATAGTTTTCTATGTTCGGATGAAAGACGATCAAAATCAGGCACAAAACTAGACTGTTTTTCATTTTAACTATTCGTGATTATTACTAAGGCTGGAAATTCAATAACATCTACACTAATTCATTCTCCTGTCACATTATTTCCGTATTAAACTGCCACGAAATCCAATATCTTTCGAGTTCACTATCGGTCGAGTGAAACGGCAAAGAGGAAGCGAATGCCCAATAGTTACGGATCATTTTGGGCATACGTTCATCATGAGAAATTGATAACGAATTGATTTGACGGTTAGTAAACCATCACAAGCATTTGTGTCACGTTCCGCTGAATAAGGCAGGGGGCGATTCACATCAATCAACTCGTAATTTACGCATGACGAGCTAGCAAGAAATTTAAAGAAAAAGAAAAACAACAGCATTCAGTAATTAGCCGAGAACCGTGTGTACGAAATTGTGAAACGGAAGAGGATTACACAATGAAACAACCATTAATCACGTTCATCATTAAGAATTTCGGGTCACGTGGTTCGTTTCGAGTGGACTTCGATGTGAGATCGTGTGTGTGTGCGTGCCCGCTTGCGTTTGTGTGTATGAGAGAGAGAAGGTGCCCCACAGCTAGGATATAGGTGATCGACGAAGAGGACGAGTTTTTCCTAAAAAAGTGTAGAACAGTGGAAATCATGCTTATCGTTTGGAAGATCAAACGATAAAATACAAATTTTCTCGAGAACGGTACACAAAAGAAGCGCGGCGAAATGATGGCTTACGATAGTCACAGTATGCGATACCACAAATTTATGAGTTCTCATTTTATTGATCAACATTCCTCCGTCGTTCATCATGAATAATAATTGCCCAAAGTTTGAACAATAAGAGTGCTCGGTTAACTTTTCAGTCTGTAGTAGTAATTTTAGCATTTGACAGTAGATTCAAAAGTCCGAAATGGAATAACTTCAGTATTTGGTATACACAGTATCTAGGCCCAACAAGTTGCACAACCCGCATTCCCGGCCAACTCTCCCGTTTTTCTTGCCTCAACAGACGTGAACCATTCACTTCGGACTGTGTACAATTATTATCAATCGAGTATGTGCATGATTCGAACACCGAGATAAACAAGAAACTGAGCAAAGTCAAATTTGGCTATCGAAGTTTCGTGCTGTGGACTGGTAATATTTAAGTGTAATGAGAGCCGTAGTGTGACCATAATCAACCAGCAGTCCGAATACCAACTATTTAGGCTAACACTTGATGATTGAGGATGGTTGATAAGATTATGAGATTTTAAATAATTGACTACACGTGTCTTCTAGCAATGAAAGTGAGGCTGAAGTTAATGCCAGATGGGGCCTTCGCTAGATGCGGCAACCAAAAGAAGTAGGGTGCTGAAGTAGCAATACAATCAGATATTGAGGGCGAAATAGTCACATTCGACCATAACATTAGTTCCGTATGGTCCGCTGAGTTAATCCAAAAAACACCGTGGTCAATGGTAAAAACAATGAATCGACTTTTCAATTGTAAACCGCTTGCCTTTCTGAAAGCAATCCACTCCACTGGCATGTTCAACAGCCATTTTTCCGGTGTCATCTTACTGTTGCTATGTAAACTCGATTTTCATCCGATAAAGGGATAAATCTTTGATCAAACCAGCCATGAGCACATGAAATGTAGACTAAGGTTATATATCACAGCGTCTAGCTGCAGTATGGAATACGAATGCGGATGCTAATCTCATGTTTGCGAGGACTTTTTGATTCCCTACTCAGAGATTACATTTTTACTAGAAATCATATGGGCTTGTTGCTCTGGACCGATTTGATGTGACTACGCTTGACCCATGACGGGCTGGTGGCTCACATTGATTGAATGACGATTTGTATGCTCTAGGTAGTCACAAATAGCGTATTCACAAGTAGCATTTAACTTTGTGTCCTCGTCTACATACTTGCAAACCCAAACATTTTGGTACTTCCTTTTTGTTTTTTTTAATTCTAGGAGCGTGTACGGGTAAGGAGCCCAAGAAAGATTCGTGTACTGCATGTCTTTTGCCTGTGTTTGTATCCTCAGACTGCTTCTATCCCCCGTGGTCTATACCATTTCTACCATTCTTTCCGAACTCTGCCAAAACGATTCGCAATTACAGCAGAATTATTTGAACTTGTGATTTAACTGACTTATCAGGATCTCGTTTGCATAGACTTGAAAAATTAAGATCCATCTTGCATGGGCACATTTGTACGGGCGCACTGCACGGTGCACCCATTATCTATGCTTTTTTTTTCCACAAATTGCGGCAGACCTATTCCTCAGAAGTCTCAGGAAACCGAGGCATGTTCATTCCCAAGTCCAAGAATGCTTGACACAAATTCGAATGATTTTGACCTTTCCGAAATAAATCGGGGAAGGGTATAAAGAAGAACAAACGCTTCTCTAATACAACCATCCGGCAAACGGGTACATCACGGGTGCGCTATCATGTAAACTGGTAATCCAGCTTTCACTATCAAGTTTCTTCTCGAGTATCACCGATATAAACTTCGAACTCAGGCGTTCCGAATTAATCTATTTTGCGTCTTTCATCTCATTTATGCGCTGATATTTTCAAAGAAGATACCTTTCGTAAACTGAATATCATACAATTTCTTTAGTAATGAAATAACAATGCACAGGAAGGGAGTCACGCTTAACAGAGGGCTACCAAGTGGGGAAACTTACCGGCGGTGGGAGGACTCGAACCTGCAACCTTCACGCCCAAACGTCATGAACTAGTTCACTTGGCCACTACCAGCCAGTCGGAATTGATGCTGTTTTTATTCAAGGAGAGCAAAGCAATCTATCTGAGTGTTTATTTCTTGTCCATCTCGGTTTTCGATTTATTACCTCCTGTGATTCACAGTTAAAAATCTTCGTATAACAAATTCAGATTCATAAATAAGCTCATTGTAAACCCGGATAAACTATTTTTTCCTAGAGTCCCAATGTGTTCGTTTGAGTCTAGCAAGATGAAATTAGTTTTCTGAGCAACACCAGTACATAGGAAATCTTTCTGGTGTGCATCATTCTCTAGTTTGGTGACGAACCCGTTGGCAATTAAGTCTTGGACCCATTTGTCAATATGGCTTATTTGCGAGAAAGAGTGAACATTGGGGATAAATCTTTGTAGCAATTCTTTCTGGATTAGTTAAGAAAACGCCACGATTCACTTTGTTTTCTGTAACAAAGATGCCAAATGTAATGAAACGCTCTTAAGTCCTATTGTGTCTCGTTATTCGACTAATTTTGCGAGGTGAAAAATATCCTTCAAAGTGTGAAGAAAGATAACTATAAAAAACTGATCCCACTATGTCGACAACCTAACTAGCGACCATGTTAGAGACAGAATTATTCATGTTCATCGTCAATCTTATTGGCGTACACAATGAATGCCTTCGCTAGGCCACATTGATCAGGCGTCACAGTGTCTGTAGACCGTAACTACGTGTGGACAATAACAGAAATCAAGTTCCGATCATTCATAGTTTCGCACCACTGCAGTTTATCGCTTTTTGATGATTCCGGTTGTTCTCCGTCTCGGTCTTTGAAAATTTCCCTTGATCATTCAAGGAGCTGTTTGTCACATGAACATAATTCCAAATATTCAATAGGTAATCTTGAAACCCCATCAAACCTAGCAGTATTCAGCTTGAATAGTGCAATATATTTAGCGGCGTTTTGCTGGCAGATTTATGCAGAAGTCACCATGATTATGAACATCACCATCAACCACTTACAGTTAGAAGATATCTGATTGTGTGTTTGTGTCCATCTACATACGGATGTGTAAAACTGTATGATTCTAACTCGTGGTTGAAATACCGGGGTGAGAAATGTCAATCCAGTAACTGTTAAAAAAAAGAGCCACCCAAGAAGGCAGCTAACAGTTTCGTCCAGACGTTCACAAATCAGACCATTCTAGTTGTTTATCACTTTCTCATTAGCCGTATCTATGCCATAATAAGTAACAAGTAATTTTTCAATTTTGTTGCAACTCACATCACTGTTTGGGAATATTTATGGCGGGTGGGGGCGATGACACCGGGCGGTAACACTACCGCATTTCGTCTATCGTCACGGCACGCACAGGCAAACATCTGTTGGCTTGGAGACACAGACCGTCGATCATTTAGCTTTCAACCGGTCCGTTCCCACTTGGAATACCGTGTACTTTGAAAGAGTTGCATATTTATGCATGTATATATATATATATATTGTATATATAGAGGCAGGAAGTAGTATCTGGATGCGTGAACAAAGTTTTCCCGGGAGCACATGACCGGTTTGGCGGTTATTGTCACTCGTCAGGTATGCACACCAGATGCTCTCCTGTCCAAACATCCACATACTTGCACAATCCGAATTCATATTTCTCACCAGAATCGAATCTGCAGCATCCAGATACTACTTCCTGCTTCTATATATACATACGTATATTCTGAGGCATTCTGCCCTCGTTTCTAAGGTTGGCTCAGCCAAACTGACAAACAATTATCAATGAATCACAGTTGTGATTCTTCTGTGGACTCTTCGACGAAGAGCTTCCATGCACACTCCTGATGCTACAGATTCGATTCTGGTGAGAAATATATATATATATATATATTTATATAATGCAATATCTGTGTTAAGGGCACTAATTTTTTCGGTTGCTTGCGGTGACAAATCAATAAACACATCTATCCGTACGTTGTGTTTCGACAAGTCTCTAGAACCCTTTTCGAGAAAACGATAAAATCGACGCAGTCCTACTGCTGACAGCTTCCTGACAGCCTTTCCTTCCTCATCCACATATCAAAATGGACAGGGACAAGAAACATCAAGTTCATTCATCGAAACGCCACGGGAGGAGAGTATTTCATTTCAGTGTGAGACATTATCTGATTACAGTTGGTTGTAGGCTGTCGAATAATCTTTTGGTATTCATCACTTGCATGTTAGGCTTATGCGGAAAGCACTAATGGAATGGACTGAGCCCATTAGGGAAGATCACCGAAGCAGAGTCATTGTCTTACTTATTATCTGTCTATCCATCAAAGTTGTTCTAATTTCTCATTGAGACTAACAATTAGTGTCTAGTCTATATGAGATTTCACTCAATTAGTAAACAGGTTGAAAGTCTATCCGGTCATGTGACCTCTGAAACATCATGGTTGGGTGTATTCGACCAACCGTAAACGAAATGTGGAGTACTTTTCCTTGAATGATTGACCTTCGGACTTCATTCTCAACGCGTCGGTTGGCCATGCACTCGGGCAGCACCGGACTTCGAGTTGCGCTCTCACTAGTGAACATTGACGGTGAACATCTATCAACGCAATCACGGTCTGAAACTTGGTCCTTTTCACACTGAAGATTCATATACCTTTTACATTAGCTTTCAATCATCGGCACAGTAGCATTGTGAACTGCATCTACAAGGCTCACAACAGGCATCGAACTTGGACATTCGGATCTGACAACTTACACGTGATGTACCCATTTTTACCATACAGATATGACAAAACATATACTTACTCTACTCTATTCCCGAGCTTCATACAGCCGGACAGCATAAAATAGGACAATAGTAAGCTGGATTTAAGAATTATTAACCATGGTAATCGAATCGCGAGTTTATTACAAACATATCCCCGGTCACGCAGTGTTTTCACATTCCAAACACGATAATAATGGACTGAAACTGCCGCACATCGTGATGGATGTGATAAATCTTTGAACGCAGTCTTATCGCCCGATGAGATCCAGGGTATTTCGGCAACATTAGCTGTGAATATGGAGTGCACACGAGAAATGTGATGCAGTGGTATTACAGATTTATTTAATTCTTGGCCCAGCAAAGTATACAACCACCGTTGGTAACTGGACGAATAGGAGAATGTTCACCGTAGATATGTAAAATAAGCTCTTCGGCAAAGGTTAAGACCGGCGGTGGTCAAGCGGATTAGATCATACTATTTGAAGTTGAAATTCGAAGGTTCCAATCCTCTCACAAACGGTCAGCTTTCTCACTCGGCAGCCCTTTGTTAGCCGAGACCTCCTTCCTGAAAAATGGTATGCAATACTATTTCATTAACAAAGGAAGCAAAAAAGTAAAAGACAGAAAAATAATTGGTACTCGACATTCGAGACTGCACCTTGACGTGGAGTGACGGCTTGCGTGCCTCCATGACCCAACGAGCTATACGGGATGGCATATCTCAAGACGAAGATCCAATCATGCCTAGAAGGTCAATGGTTAAAGGCCTGATGAAGCAGCCTCCTGGTCCACCCAGTCGGGATTGATCTGAGTTGGTAGCTCAGTCAGAAAAACGAATGGAAGAATAATTGATCCACTCAACTATACTTCATTGCCTTGCGGTCAGGTTCTTGTCAGAACCAAAGGCTTTGGTTGAGAACCCTAATCGTTCTTCTTCTTAGCGGCTGGACTCCCTAGCAGTACCCGTTCACCGATCCCCATGAGTTACACGCCTACAAATTATCCCATACTGCATCGATCGTCGTGCGGGATAATCAGGAACGTGCTGCAGATTGCATCGAGCAAGGTAGATAGTGATAAGTGTGCAACGATCACAGTTCCCCCTCTTTTACCCAACCTGTCTCTTCTGTCTCCAGACGAATCTCTTTGCTCCTTCTGCCTACCCATAGTGTCCCCACTGATAACACTCCTGATGCAACAGTTTATTGGCAAATGACGTCGTGTGCCTGTTCGAATCCGCGGGCCAAGCACAACGTACACTAGACAGAACCTCTAGGTCTGTAGCTCGGTTCGGCATGTGCTTCGCACATTCAAAGTGTAAAGTGCTGTCACAGGACTAGACGACAGTAGCGTGGAACTTCATACTGGTTGGAGAGGAGGTAACGCTTGTGGACCGTTTCACTTATCATGGTAGCTGCGTGTAAAATGATGATAGCATAGCAATGGAGTTAAACACGTGTATATCGAAGGCTTGAGCAGCTTAAGTTGGACTGAAGTACCGAATTTCTAATGTGCCTGTTGCGAAAACGCACAGTCCTTCGCTTCAGTAAACATCAAGGTAAACTAAGTGTGTTGAATGCGGAAAAGCTTATCAGGGGATGTTAGTGATAAATTGACTTTGAAAAGATGCAATGTTTACTATTTTTACGTCTGGTTGTTTTGGTGGGATGAATCACACGCCTGAACCTGTTGCATGCTCTATTAACCGGCCAGATAAAATCCTGGTCACCCAAGAGCAAGCAACAACTGTCTGAAAGTTACCCATTCAAAATATTTCTGTTGCAATGATACGTATGAAAGGAAATGCAGAGAAATTGAACCGCTATTTCCACTCGCTTAGGGTTTCTTGTTATCTTTGACCTAGCGATCTCTCCTCGAATTAGTCCCAAAGTAAGCAGCCATTTCGAGTAACCATATTGTTGTATATTGTTCCAGTATTCTTATAAATGCCCTGAAATTATCAAAGTGGGTGCATCAGACTTCGAGTCGTCTACTCACCCAGAACATCTCCCGAAATGCTCCCAAATGATCGTGAGTCTCAGACAGCCTTTACTGAGCAAGTCCTGCGCACTGTCGTCTTGTGTTGGAGGTGTTCCTCCTAAAATCTAAGGGTGAAGGCAAATGCTCGGTTCTTTCCACCGGGCTGGCTGGCATTTGGCAATCAGTCCAGGGGGAAATGGCTGAACCCGGAATCCAAACCAACCGTGGGAGGCTTACGAAGCCTACGAGACAACATGCTCCCTGGGATACCTGGCAAATGGTGTGCTGGAAAACTAGAATGTCTAGTCCCACCCTAAGGGCGTATGATTTGAGTGATCACTCACCGGCTCCAAATGAGTTACGAGACCTCCAAATCATTCTACTCTCATGCGGGTAAGACAAATTGGTCGTGGTCTCAGATTTGGGTCCCTCAAGTAGACATCCGGTCTGGTGACGTGTTGTGAACTCTATACGTCGTTTCATTTTCTTCTTTCTTTCTCCCTAATCCTTCTTCTCATTTGCCATGGTTCCGATGGCACGTCAGTTGTACAGAGGTTCGTGCTATATGTATACATATATATGCGATCATTTTCTTAATCTTGTAATTCTGCAACCAAATGAAACTGTCAGTCAAGATCACAATCGTTGTTTTCCCCAACACACAATCACGTGTCGTTTCCGAATTCGAGTAATTGCTAATGTTTGGTAAAAAGGTTTTCATGGAAGGAACGAAATTCTTACTCCGTGTGCAATCTGTTATTCTCGATTTTGTCAAACTTGACTCTTCAATGGTAAGAGTTGAATTGTCTTTGCTCACCGGCAATTGTCTTTTGGAAGTTGATGGGAATTTTGCAACAAAAAGCGTTGCTCATCTGTTTGCGGCGGTGAAGTAGCAACCACTTTAGAAATTAAAGGAAAAAAGGAACAAATAGCTACAAGGGGGCTTAGCAACTTGTAATACAACTCACTGGATATTTTCCTCTGAAACGTTAGTGTCACGTGACTGGTTTCCAAAATGAAGTGAGGCTGATAATGACATTCGTGGGCTTTTAAGTACCCTGGGATATAATGAACAATTCCATGGAAAGAATTAGTTTATTATTAGTTCGTACTCAATTTAGGACATTCAGGTCCAAAGCAGTTAGTTAATGACAACGCGACTACTAACTGCATCCAACCGTTCAAGCCAAAAGGGATCTGTGGAGGGTGCAAGGGGTGTGGAAGGCAATAAGACTTCCTCTTGGAAAGCAGAAAAGATTCACCTGGTATTGTCAAATCAGTAATGACGGTACAATTATTTGTTCTTGTTCATTCTCTCTGGACGTGAGATTTTTCTCAATACTGGAATATTTGAATTCCTCATAAAACCCTCTTTAGTCTTAATATTGTGTTCCATGTTGGTGGGTGGTGACAGTCTTCTTGCGTTTACTAATTGGCCGAAACAACGTGGGCTTCATGATCAGCTGAAACCGGTGATGAAAAAGCATTGATGGTTTTTAACTTATCATCCATTCACGGTTCTAGCGATTTACGTGAGATTCCAGTGAGAATAAATACCTTCTGTTTTGACGGTATCCTGCTTGCATATAATAACCAAACAAATGAGTAGAGTTTTGAAGGTTAGATGCTGAAATGAAAATTAAAAGATGAGGTCAGCTCTTCTTGTTACCGATCACAATAAAAGTGTAAACATAATCAATTAAGGATAAGTCTGATTGTCGAACTACGTTGTCCGCTGAATGTTTACGCTAGTGTTTGACATCAAAAGACAAGGCACGCTCTTGGGATGAATACGTAGCGGGATTCTTGGTTTACTCTTTGTATATTGGCCTAAACCCCTTAGGCCGTACCTATCCCACTTTTCCGTAGTACTGGTTAACTGTCTATCATGACAAGTGGAGGACTTAGAGGAGTTTCTTCGACATGCCGAAGACGATTAGGACCATCTCTGTCGGCACCTGTGTGTTTGAAGTAATTTGGTAATGGCCGTCGATGTAGTCTAACAGACGACTTCAACGCCCACCCCCTGTTGACGGAGGTCTTTTTCTGGTTGTCAGTGGTACTCATCATGGCTCTTGTATTATGCATAATATGAACCCACTACTTATGTAACCGTGCCTTGGGGAAACGCTTTCCGTTAACAGTAACTCTGACATATACTTATTCCAAGCATCCATAACCATCTTTGTTCTTACTTGAAACCGTCCACATTACTTTCGCCTCATTCTTCTTGGTAGCTAGACCGAAAAATTCGGATCAAACTGTTTGGCTACTATTTGATTTATTTGTAGAGGATGTCCGTCACTTGACAATTTCCTGTTTCTGATCACGTAAAACAGCAGAATGAACGTTAAACACCTGATGAGCAAAATGTGCTAAGACCGGACCGTGGGCGTATGTAGACATTCTGTTCGATGTTCTAATTTGTTGGCCTCGAGTTGAATTAAACACTAAATCGTGTGATTTCAAAAACAGGGAGGGCAAAACTAGTTTTTTGTTTTGCTAAAGCAGTGAACTTCTATCTGACCCACGGCGAGGTCACCTTTTGTGGTCTGCTAAAGCGGATAATATTGTGGCGTTTGGACATAAATGTCGCAGGTTCGAGTTTCCCACCTTTGGTCGACTTCCTGACTTGGCACTCCTCGGTTGGTCGAGGTCCATGTACTGGAAAATGATGTACGCTGTTGCTTCATTATTAAAGGCATTAATGACGAATACTAAAGGTATAGGGTTCTTGGAGAACAGTTCCGGAATCCCTCGTTTGTTGCGCTTAATGTTGTCATGTGCACATTTAGTCCGCTTAGACAAAAACAAAAGTCAATTTATCATCACGACGTAGACTGTTATTGCCCATTTGTCACTGACTGGTTTTATACTGCTAGGAACTGTTATCTGATATCACATTATCCAACCATCTCATTACATTCTTTTCAATTATGTAACCCTGTTTTTTCTAGATAGAAATGGACACGGAAATGTTCTTGGTCAAATTCAATTGTCATCATCTGTGACCACTGTCTGTCAGATCCGGTAATAATCATGATCAATGTCAGCTCTTCAAATCGGACCGAGTCCATCAGTTGGTTACACTCGATCGAAATCAATACGGATTATCGATCTAGTCTGGTAGCCATGATGGTTTTGTTAAGTTTGATTCTCCTATTCATGCTTATCTTGTTATGTTTGCCCAAATCAGTTCAGGACACGGTTATCCAGTGGATTACTAGGCAAACGCCAGACCAGTCATTCAACTACATTGATGTCGGTTTGTATAAAACACGTCATTCCATGTATCGTAAAGAAGTCTACTCACTGGCTATGCAAACTAACCGGAAAACAAAAGCAGGCACAACGATAATATCACCCGGATCCAAATGTCTCACCCAACAGATTGATACATCATCGAACAATATTATTATAAGTAACAACAATGTTATAAACACTGACGATAAGCATAATGTCAGCATTAGGAATAATAAGATTGGCAGTGATCGATCTCAAGCAACGGAAATGATTAGTCTTCTTTCACCGGATGGTGCCCAAGCGAACAAACCCTTTATTTATCACAAAAAACCCGAAGTACTTGTTACTCTGGTCACGAATGAGACGCTGCCTACCGAATCAGAAGCACTGCCGACAACCCATTGCCCCGTGGACTCAGCAGCCTCAGAACAACCGACTCCATGGGAACAGTTTGATATGTTCCGTTTGAACAAAAATCTTCCGAAATCGCATAGTTTGGACGAAATGGACCATTGCGACAAATCCACAAACCTCGTGGGCGGGAAGTCCAGAACGACTAGAATGACTAACTTCCAATCACACAGATTGACAGACCTGTCCAAAAATGTCACTTCCGTGGAAAAGTTGATGGACAAGTAGTACGGAAATCAATCATCAGTGATCCTATCCGTCGGCAAGTTCGCCAATACCAGGATCCTCAGCATCATTATCATCATCATCATCCTCACTGCCATTTCCAAAGACTACTGAGAGTAAATTCTTTTCACTCTTGTCAGCATTGGACAAAGAAACAACATTTTTGGCACGGGCCTCAAACGTAGTTCGTCCCATCTGTTTGTTCCCCGTTCTTTTGTTTATTTTATTATATAATTTCAAAAGATGATAAAACGCCTTGTCGGCCAATTTATAATTTTTGTTTGTCCACAGACAAAGGTTACCAAAGATTTATTTGATTAGACCAATCGACCTAAAAGTTTGCCAACTATAGTTAGTGCCAGGTTCAACTTCAGTCGAAATTCGGCTAGCTACTGTTGCACAAATTTACATTTGAGGACACACAATGGACCACTTGCTCAACTGAGTTGTCATGTAGTCAGCGGCATGGTAAAGCAAGACACCAAATGTAACTATGCCAAAGGACGATCGATAAAGTATAGGGTGAATCATGATTTTTTAATAAATGCTTTAGCGTAGAAAATACTGAACAGTCATTCCGCATGATCGATTAGTACGTGGAGTGTTTTCTAACATTTTCCGTCATTTAGCAGCCATTGGCCAACGTTTAATAGACCCAAGCAGTGATCTATGAGTCGTGATCTCAGATGCTCGAAACATTTATTGACACCAGTCACGCGACTGAATCTGACCCCTCTCTCACGATGAACAAACCAATTCGGAAAAGGGTTCAATAAATTTGCGTGCATCCTACTCTACAGGCGTGACAACTAAACTCGAGCAAGAAGCAAAAAAGGATGTATTACCAGCCAGAAAAGTCTGTAACGGAAAAATCGATGTAAACAGACTACCAGCGTGAATTGCGTTGCCCAGAGAAAACTTATTATCGCGGAAGACTGATATTTAATACTATTTGAGCTTACATGGTATGCCATATTTTAGGGAGCAAAGCAGTAACAACTTCGGTCTGAGCACAATTGTGAACCAATTGCTTCCTCTGCATGTGTGTGTGTGGATTGAATTTATTCGTGAATCGGATTGGGTTCCACGAGGCCGCAGAAGAAAACAGGCAAGGATCTTGTTACATAGTTTGTTAACTTAAAAATCGATTTGAATTCGTGGCTATTATTGTGCCCCATGGGTTTGACAGAACTACCCCCCCGGGGAACTATGTGACACTTGCAATCAAGCCTTAGCGGAATGAACAGCAGATATCACACGAGAGGATATTTCAAGTCAAGTAGCGCATTTGTACATCCGGATGAGAGTCAACTGAAAATTCGATCAGACAAAACGTTAGACAAATGCTCAGGGAAATGCAAACGTGCATATGGGTGCATTTTGATAAAATCGGCGGTTTGATTGCATATTGTTGTTGCCGGTAAGCTCTCACATTATTTATTAACAGTCGGTAAGTCACGAGTCAACATATTTAGGAAGAACAAACTCCACTACGCGGGATCCACCATGAAGGGAAGAAGTGGCTGAGTGAACAGTACAGTTTCAAGCATCAAGCGTAGACATCAAAGGTTTATGCGTCAATTGCATGGGACCATGGATCTCAAAGTCAGTAAGAACGCGATCAAGTAACAAGTTCCCTAACACCATCACACTGGCTGAAGAGCATGAAACGGATTGACACTTGTCAGATCCTTTCCTCGAAAGTGACCTTGTGCCAACAGATGTTTCCGGTAGCAAAATAAATTTTTCAAAGGTCGTGCACAGGATCCGCAGATCGAGATGTACAAATGTTGAGTGGCAAGAGCGAAAGTAAATAGTATCTGTATGATCTGCTGTTTTTGAATTCAGGCCAACCTTTCAAGACTGAGTTTTCTGAAAATGGGGCGACCTCAGGAAGAACGAACATTAGAAGGGGAACTCACGAGTGGACAGATCTCATGCGGAACCGACTGTAGAGTTCTTGAGCTTCGGGGATGGATCTAATTTTTTAACCGTTTAAACACTTTCCAAATCTTGCGGCAGCTTTGTTCTTACCAAGGCGAGCGTCCGCATGCAGTGAGTTCACTCACATGATCTCAGTTTCGGTAGCGGTATTAATATGTTTAATAGTATTCTGCGAGCCATTCAGGTACGACATTTATTTGACTCGGTGAAGCCGTTTTAAGCAGAAAGAAGTAAACCGTCCAGACCGGGTATGATATGCAATAGTAGAGTGAAGATATCGTGGCACAAATTTAGTTAAATCGTTAGGTACTCACAGTAGAAGGGCAGATGTGAAGACGAAAGACAGAATATTTAGTGAATCCTACAAGATCGGTTGGCATATTCAAGTTTACCTAGGAACATAAACACCTAATGGGAAAGGAGGTCACATTGCATAGTTTTGGATACATAGATGTTGCACTTCGGCCAACACTAATAGAAAACAGCTGCACGTATTGTCTTGTATGAGGGTCGAAACACTCGTCAAGGGGATGACTTCGCTAATTAGGTTAAGTTGGCTGAAACGCGGTCACGTTTTATCAAGATGCCAACTGGATATGGGACAGTGGAGTTCCTTCGAGCGTTGGTTTCTCGAGGGTGTGGAAGAATAAGCGGATCGTGTGAAAATACGAGGACAGGACTTTGAAACAACCGTTGTGCGGAGTATGTTTGTGATCCGCAAGTATTTTGTGAGCGAACCATTCACATGAGGATAGGTGCTGACCAAATAGTTTAGTGGTATGAAGGACAAACGGATAATATTTGACATTTGCTGCAGACAATTCTCAAGTCTGTCCCAGTTAAACCTGCGAAAATAACGAACAGTGAAGAAGGATTGCAAATATACATTTTCGAGTAGCGCCCTTCTCCGTTCCGAATACTGCTCTTCAGTAACCCGATCCAGGTTCTAGATCGTTATCTCCCGTTCCCGTTATCTTAGGTCAAAACAACCAGAATTCAACGGCAAACAGAGGTTTGCATTTAATGAATAAAATCACATTTTACAGATTGTTTTATTTGATCATTGCTCCTTTGTGACTGTCACTATTTCATCGGTCATCCGGGTCGTGTTTCTATTGGCTCTTCTTTTTAGATGCATTTCACGCGTTTCTCTGCCCAAATCCTCCCCGTTACTCCCGCTTGGCTGACCTAGCTCTCGACATGGCCTTATTTTGCACATTTACACTGTTGCCTTCTGATCTTGCTAGTGTCATCTGTCCACTGGTGACCAACGGGATACTGCGGGCTCACTCTTATCTCGCGTTTTGTGCTTGTTTGCAGTCAGGCCAGATTGGGCTGCATCTACGACTATGCGCGGCCATGAATTGTTAAATAAGGTCCAGCGTCGGGCAAACTGCCGATGACCAATAAAGCAGCTCTAGCGGGCTCAGGCGCAATGCCATTTATAATACCATTCCCTCACTAGGTATGGGTAGATGCCAGTTTGTTTCGCTTTGCAGCGCCGACGCCACTTGATTAGAAATGCTAAATATGGAACATCGTCTACACAGGTGGAAACGCGAGAAGTCCAGTTAAGATTTTCATCCATAATAACCCCGAAGATATTTCACAAAGCCGGTCCCGGTAGTTGCCTCTGATTTGAAGAACGACTTCTCAGATTGTCATGCTGAACTTCAGGGAAAAAAGGATTTTGGGAACATTTGGGTGTCATGAAAAAATGCCCTAATCATGTGATATCACCGCTCAACTCACCACATTAAGAAACCATGTAAGCACTGTACAGCTGTTTCATCCGACTTGTTAGCAATCATCAGCAGTACACATCCACGGCGCCCGAACTGGCACGCGAACCTGGAACGAACGATTCGGAGTTGAACGCCTTAGACATTATGCTACCGAGCAGGCTCTGAACGGTTTGTTAAAATTCACCACATGATGATGTTGCACATATCCGTCGCCAGCGCATAGCAGTCGACCCCTGATGATAGATGACTTCTCTGCAGGTAGCCTAAGTACGACAAAGGCTTTGGACATGATCCGCAGAGCTTGGCGACTTCGTATGTGTTAGTGGTAGGGGATAGAATGTTTTCATGAAATAATTCACCATTTGATATCATCGCTCGACTGTTATCCTTTTCTCTTTCGTGTATAACCGAAAAGTTCGAGTGTTTTGTTCAGTTGATCGAAAAATTCAATAAAATACTTCACTGGGCAAACGGATAACCTGATAAGTTCATCGAGTTTCACGAAAGAAAATGACCTTAAGGAATTCCAATCGACTGGATAGAAAAAGAGTCATAATCACCCTACCAATCACAAGTGATCATATATTCA
>LUCM01010528.1:0-25511 GCA_008360955.1 Fasciolopsis buskii
AAAAATTGATCTTGCCTTGCGCATGCATCTCGCAATCGAGAAATATACATTATTAAATCGGTACTCACCATAGACAACAGCCATTATTTCTCCCGTTAAACGTGAGCCGAAATGAACTAAGATATTGGCACGAAATTTGAGGCATCGGTTTGAGGAGGTGCTGGCTTGAATCCCTGTTCAGCCAGCACGATTTATGACTGGACGACCGCAGAATTAAACAAACCAATGCGACTAGTAACAGCAAAAGAAACGACTAATTTTAATTTCAACTTGTTGCGCGATGCTAAGATGTGAGGAGACTCAGTCTCAAAAAATTGGACGGCGCATCTATTCAGACGTAAGCGATTCGGAGTCCAGTGTAGTCTATTTGAATTCGGCTTGATTTAACTTAGGCTAGTTGCAATACTCCAATAGTGTTTTATTGCATTTCCGTTGCAGCCAGTTTTCCCGAACTGTACTAAAATATTCACTGGTATTAGCCACTGTTGAACAGACTAACTCTAGGGATATTTGTTGCAGTTTGCCAAAATTATCCAGTTTCCGGTTTCGCATCTTGTGCTTAGGCACACCGGAGCTAGTTTTGACGCATTCATCCTTTTTTCGTTGCTTGTTATGGAGCCCCTTTTATTTGCCGTTACCATTTTCCGTTCGTGCATGAGCGCTAGGCGGTGCCGCAAGTGTTTTTCGTGCGTGGCAAAAGCTTTTGTAGGTGCGCCGTTGAACCCATTGGGTCTAATGCGTGCAAACATGGAGCGCATGCAAAATACTCTGGGATGAAACGTTAACGTCACACAATATGACCTGAGAATGAGTGGCTATATTAGGTGGGCAAGTAACGTAGTGAAACCGCCGATGCAGTATTCAAGTCAATGGAACAGCCAGTGAAACAGAGAGCTCCACGGTGCACAATAACAGCTTCGTCATTGTCAGAGTTCATACAGTTAGTTGGGTAGTTGACGTTACTTGGGATCAAACCCAAGGCAATTACCAGGAAATACAATAAAGGCGGTCGCCAAGGAACCTACCCTGACGTGGAAACTAACTGCAAGGAAGAAGCGACGTGCAAAGGAGCTGAGTTATTGCTAGCAACCAGGGGCACTGTAGGTGTTTACGGGCAATAATTGCTTAGAAGTTGAGTGGAGCTTTGGACACGAGATGGCGGAAGCAAAGAGGCTATTAGTGGAAGCAACTTGTTGCTTTATGCTAACATTTCTACAGTGTACACTGATTTTTGAGAGTATTAAGTTGCAGACAGACAGATTCAAGATTTCCATCAGCGTCTGCCAACTAAAGGTAACACTAGGAAAGACGCGTAAGGTTCCGGGCATGTTAAATCCAATCATGTCTGCCAAGTGCGATAGGATACAACCTACCCTCATTGAAAACTTTGCTGATGCAGTTTGTGACCGTTGTGGCTACCTATAACCAGGAAAAGCATCGTAGAACTGACAGCAGATATCAAATGCGCATATATATTTCAATTTGTGAGAGCCCCGAGCTAGACAAGATGAAACTTACGCAGGTTAAGGCACCGGAAGCTTGAGCGACCGTAAATTGGGAGTCTAGTACAAGGCACACCGTAAGGAAAGTTTGAGGAAAAAATTAAAAACAGGGATAATTTACCGAGGATAGAAAAAGACCAATAAAGTTCCTGGATAACCTAAAGATGATGCTTTAGGTCCAGGACTGTTATAAACGGCAGTTCAGTTTTTCGATCGTACTGACATGCGCTTGTTAGAAACAGATAATACAAAGATCATTAATCCCTTAAAATGGGAGACTGAGTTTAGTGAATGTGTATGCGATCAAACAAATGAACGTGACTTAGTGACTAATCTCAAAAATCAGTGGGATGTGACAGGGGACTGGAACAGCAGCACGGGCGAAAAATGAAGAACAACGGAAACGTTTCAAATCGGAGGTGATAAATACTTCTAAGTCTGGTGCAGTAAGATGCTAACCGATACCGAAGAGGGGGCAAATTGCATTGGGGAAAAGTGACCTCAAGTACCGAATTACAGACATGTGCATCAAGACCCACAATGAACAAATAACAAAGATAGCTTCATAGGAGCAAACAGCGCACTTTTTGATTAAACCATATATGGTTTAAGCAAGGTATTGTGACCTGACAATCACTCCTAACGCTCTGGGACGTGCAACAACGTGGGTGATAAAACTGAGCCGAACCAATAATGGGAGTATTAGTCTTCCTGAATGGATGGATATGAGTTTGGGGGCTGTCGACGACAACGGCTTTTGTGTAAATATGTTTGGTGTCATAACGTTAGTAGGGGGAAGGATTAAGGATGCCCCGGACACTACCAGTTCAGCCGAGTGATTAACCTGGCCAGTGATTCACTGCATTAGATCCTAAATGCTAACGCCATAGCCTGGGAATACTTTGGTCTAAATGAAGTTCTCAAATATAAACTTCGCTCCCATAGAACACTCCGCCAATGGAAGGTGAGAACAGGCAGTAGACCGGTTCTTTCTCCGACTTCGGAATACCAACAGTTGCGAGAAGCAACAAGTGGCAAAAATGACCTCGGATTACAGCCAGGGACAGTCGCGAGAACATAATTTTTGGGTAACAGGGTAGCACTGGTCTGTGCGTAGACCCTAGGACTTCGACATTTTCAAAAAGGCCAAGTGTTGATTGTCGAGGTCTGTGGAACCAATCGAAACCGGTAGGGTAGAGCATTGTATACCGGTAAGTTTTATTGGTGGCTGTTGCTTAAAGAGAGTATTTTGGGTTACATTTAGAGGACTATTGCGGCCAAGTTCATTAGTTTTTCCTGCACGCGGGTTGTCCGATTGCCTATTTAGATTAGTTTCACTCGCTCAGCTCTATTTAGAAATTACAAATAGAGAACTTAACATTCCCGAGCACTGTTTGTAAGAGTCGCCTTGGGCTTGGTCTCTCAGTTCAGTTCTTTTTAGCTTAGTTCAGCTTGCGTGGGGCAGAAAATTGGCTTCCAGCCACTCAAGCCGATTTTCACAGCTTCAAATACTGCATACGTCCTTTTGTTTCTGAAAGACAATATATCAGGCACATTTTCATATCCGGCAGGTGCGTATCCTTCTCTCACCGGAATTCTAGAATTCTAGCTTTGGGTATACCGCAGCCCATCAGGCGTCCGGGGCTTCTTTAAATCCATCCATGTTGTTGCTATTATTTACGTGTTCCGTCATTCGGTTCCATGGCGGAATCGCCCTCTGGAGATAAAAGCATTCTTTATCTGGAGCCTTGTGTGTCTGCACTGCAATCCTAAGCTATGTCCTGTGGCGTTCCCGTCCGGTATGAGAAAACGGTTTCTCCGGCTTTTTGCCTGAAGACCTCTTCGATAATTTGAATTTCTAAATTGGGCCAACACACTTGAGTCGGCTTCAGAGGGGGAAACGCTGAGGTCGTGGAGTCTTTCATCGTAGCCGTGGGCCTTTAACCACCATTCATCTTGGTGGCTGGCTTCTTTTGTGGATACTGCGCCTTGGCTTGAACACGGTACTCTAGGTGCGGTATTATGATATTCGCCTTTTAAGCCCCAAACACTTCGGGTTCCCTGCGGAACATCGTTGGCTTCAGGCCAGTGTGCCCACTTTGGGCTTATTAACCGCGCTAAACGGCTGTTTTCCAGGTTTGAAATTGCTCTTCAGAATTGCGCAGACTCCTAACCAGTAAAACATCCAAATCACCTCTCTGTACTAACCGTCAGAAGTCCGCCTTAGACAACTGGCCAGGTTCAATGAAAGTTTCCATATAAATGATCACAACCTGGCCTCCCCGATGTTCTCCTTTAGGTCTGCATCTGTTGCTTTCACATCGTCAGCAGAAAGATAAAATGGTTGCACATGCTCCCTGATAGATCCCTTGTGGGTAGAAAGAAAAGTAAGATTCCTAGAACCGACTCATTGAGAACACCGCTTAGCATGTCTGCCAGGGCTTTCGTGTATC
This sequence comes from Fasciolopsis buskii, assembly GCA_008360955.1. NCBI lineage: Eukaryota > Metazoa > Platyhelminthes > Trematoda > Plagiorchiida > Fasciolidae > Fasciolopsis > Fasciolopsis buskii. The sequence goes on from LUCM01010528.1 coordinate 3,956, forward strand.
CTCCAGCCATAGCGGCAAATGTCCGTCACTGAGAAATTCTTTCATTCGGTTGCTAGCCATCTCGTTATTTCTGATGCCCTCGTTTTGTGATCCAAATGATTGCGACTTACAGGGTCGGATGCCCCGCTAAAGGCCATTAGGCAGACTTTGAGGTGGTGGCCATGGTCTCGGCGTTTTGTGGCCTGAACTGGAAGAAGCAAGAAATTCGCAGGGCGAGATATAGGTGCCATGAATTTCTGCCATGTTGCTGAATTACCACCACGGTTTACTGGGTGCTCAAGTATCTGCTTTCTGATGATCGTCTGCAGGCACTTACGCTAAATGCATGCAAGCCCCACCGACGTGTGATTTGCCGGCCTTTACCTTTGTCTCTCTCGTATTTTTACACCGTTACAGCAGCTTTTATTCTTTTGGATACTTTTGTCACTTTGAATTCGGCATTACAGAGCTGTGATAGAAACTGCGATGAATTACTAGCATTAACAATGTGCGCATACGCTTTTCAGCCTCGCTTAATGTTTCTTTTTTGCTGTCGTGATCATCCACCACCAAACTCTGTAAGGTGGCAAACTTAGTTTTTAAAATTAGGTGTCTTATTTTCCCGGACGCCTTCAAAATCAAAGGAAAGGAACGTAGTAATGGATGGAGTGACTTTAGTTGTGAATGATATAATGTTAATAACAGCTTTGTTGGTAGATGTAATATGCCAAAATTTCGACTACTTTTACTTTACTTAATTACGCAAATCCCTCTCAACACCAAATTTCTACCAAAAGGTTTTCCGAACAGCGAAAGCCTGTGTGAGTTTGCTTAAAATGGACTGGTTTGAGCAGCGAGGATATTATATGTCGTCAGTGATCTAACGCGAAATGCTTGGTGTCCTACGATCTCCAAACGATTAAACTGTCGGAAATTTCAAAAAGGAACAGCCCCTGGGCTGGTCGCAAGGGACCTTTCATAGTTACATTGCCGGTTAGAGTTTGTTAGAAGATCGAGGTTTTCTGAAGAGACATAGCCCAGTCTCATCTTTGCAGCCATTGTTAAAGCGTCGTTCACGATTGACAGCAGTGGCTTCTTTTATAGGATGAGTACACATCGACAAAATCTTCGTCAATTCCACCAACCCGTTTCATGGTTTTACGTAAACATTACCAGGCTTATAACTACGCAACATGGGCCATCTTCTCAGTTTTCAACAGATTTGGCGGAGGCAGTGCTTCTGCAAAGAGGTATGAGGCGGATATGTGCAAAAGGAACGGAATTTCGGAGGGGAAAAGCATGTGAAGATAAAGCGTTGAATAAACTCTTTGAGAGCAGAAAAACGTAACTTTAGATGGGATGGGTGCAAGGAACATTCCTTGATCTTTTTGACGAATGAAAGAGCACGGAGTATGAAATCTGCGCATTCTTCTGAAAGCCCGAAGTAAAGTTGCAGTAGAATAAATCACCTTAGCAAGGGGTCTTACAGAGCCTGGAAGGACATGCTTATCATCTCATCGTAGAGGAGAAGCCTCCGGTATGACATAGGAAAAAAGAGGGCAGCTGAATGAGAAATACCTCAAGAAGAATGAGAAGATTGAAGCATCGAGGCTGATAGACAAAGTGGTCTGGAAATTGTGGACATGACACCTAAGGAAAGCCGTCCTAGACACTATGGCTGATCGACATTTGGTTTCATGATTTCAACGCGATAAATGAACGGCTATGTTGGAGCATTGATTGCTTTAGTACTCATGACCAGTTCCGTAATCAAGGTTTTCCGAAGCAGACAAATTGGTTAGATGCAGTATTTGGTTACCAAAAGGCATAAGTCAAGTGAAGCTTCAAAACTGACCTTGGCATCGAGGCAAGACGATGGAGAGCGAGAGTTCGCTTCAAACGCTGGGACAGCCTATTTAAAGAGAATAAGAATAAAGCGCAGATCTTACAACTTTGGCATGATTAGGGGAGAATATGGGTCAATGAAAACAAAACGAATAAAACGGAAAGTATGGAAGGCTGGTGGTGAATGGTTTCCTGTCTAGAAATGGTGGGGAAGTAACGCTCGGTTTCATTTATGGGGGGCCAAAGATGGTCCAGCGTGAAACCCCAGTAACACTGTTTTCCACGAGGGCTTGCAGACAATACAGGAACCTATATAGTGTGGATAGAAACAATGCTATGTAAAGGTAGATTAAGAAAATCTTAGTTAGGCGTACTTCTCAGCCTCGACGAGTTGAATAAGAGCATGTCTGAAGGAGTGCAGCGATCTAGGGCGGTTAAGGCAAGGCAAAGTAACGGTAGGCCGAGAGGCTTTTGTGAACTATTCAGATGGAAAGTGCCCGTTGACCGCGCGCATCTTCAAGTTATCACTAAATTTTTTTTTGAAAGAGAAGCTCATATCACAACAAGGCTCTTTTGGATTCTGTGTCAGAGTAAATCCTGATGTTGATATTGCCAACCACAGCATGTTCAATGTGTTAGACGAATTTGATGTCGTCGGTATAAAGAAATGAACTGTATGAGCTATGCCGTCAGACGTTTGACCGACGCATATAATGAATGGCACGATACAAACAAGCTGCCTCGAAGTTCCTCGCTGGATAAGAGCCGTGGGTTATACATAAGCAGGGCAGAAAACAGCCTTGAAAAGGGATGAGCTTCTGATACAGAAACAGCAGGAATTTGCCGGAGGGTGAGTGCAAGACAGTCGAACGCTTAAACTCTGCCGAGACAAAAGAAAACAAACGGTTTAACGGCATTAATCCGCCTCGTAGGGAAAGAAATTTAAAAGTTAATGTGGTGCAAGTGCAGGATCTTAGTAGCCCGTATTTTTGATCCTGAAAAAGTTGTTTCCGAGAGGGCACTTTTCTGAAATACTTTTATTAATGATCGTTCTTATTTTGGCTTTAATGAAACTTTGGTCGATGGGACAAAAGCTAGATATTTCAGGTAAGGAACCTTTCTTAAGCAATAGAATAATGTTCGATTCCTTCCGAATGTAGGGCGCTCGACTAAAATTATAGAAAATTGGAAAAGGCTAGACAGCAGTCGTGATATGCCATGGCTTCCGCACAGGATAGTTTGAAAGGGATACTGTCCGGGCTTAATTGTTTTGATGATATTCGATTTAAGAAAGAGTTTATAGACATCGTTAGCAAAAAGCCCTCCTTTGGCCAAAGTTGTTACTAGAGGGCGGTTGTTTAGTGATTTTCGAATTCTACGAACTAGATGCCTAAGGTTTCGTAGCCAAGTATTTGTTGTTTAATCACTGACATTAATAACTTCCGGCCAGCCTGGTGAGACGCTCCCATCTGCATCGCCATGATTGGCTCACGGAGGGTTGCAATGGAAGTGAATGCCGCCCTCGCGGTTTTATCTTCCATCAAGTACCAACCTCAAGCCATGACTCCATCCAAAGGGTCCACGATTGACACCATCGAAATTTAAGCCATTATCAGAGCAAAGGCTAGACGGCATGCCCCGCCTGTTCGTGAATCGCTGCAGCGCCTTTAAGATCGAATCCACCCCCACCGATTGTGCAACTTCAAGGTTTACGACTCGTTATTCCGCAAACATTATCAATCATCCGCATCTTTTCCCCCAGCTTCCTGTTACATACAAAAACTGACCAAAATGTTGATCCCGCTGCCGCCAAGCGGCCACCAATCAGGCCTTGCTTTAGGTTCAAGAAACGGAGTCTTTAGTGTTATTTCCACTGTAGACATGCGCCCCAGACATAAAATACATCCATTGATTCATCGCTTTGTGATCTTTTTTCTGTTCAACATCCGAAAGCGTTTTTGCATGCTGCTCAGCATGCGGTTGCTCCCGGAGGTGGTAGGAGGTCCGAAGCATTTAAAACTGACAGGGGAATTTCGATAAGGTCTGAGAAAGAAAGAATTCAAGACACCGATGGAATTTCGTCTAAAGAAAGTGGTTAGGATCTGCCAAAAATGTGGTTCCAAAGAGCACAAGTAATTTTATCAGCAAAGGGCGTTGACGAAGAGTAAAAAATGAAGTTTACAGTAGAACTTGCTATTAGAAGACGTTGGTCGAGTACCACGCGGTCTTTGGGACGGTATTAAGCTAGCTAAAGAGCAGAATAGATAAGTGTGTTTGGACGCCCCTTTAATGATAGTTGGGAGAATAATGTTTATGGAACCGAAGCCAGATTACTGAGCGTTAGGAACCGTGTGTGAAGAGAGAATAGCGGTTAGATGCGGCCGACGTGGAACTGTATGTACGCAGATCATATGCACTAATGCCACCGCCTAGTTTGAAAATGGGATTGAGAGAGACCAGGATGGTCTCTTGTAGGTTTTTACGGAAGCAACGAGAAATAAATTCAAATAGAATTATTCCGAAGGAGAACCCGATGAAACAACACCTGAGACTATGGTAACAAAGGAAGTAGGAGTGTTCTATTCCAACCAATTGAAATCAGGAAGTCCTTCTACAGAAGTCATCTTCGGGAGCAATGGGATCAACCCAAGAAGACTTCTTCCTGCATAGCTTTTGTGGCAAAATCCTTCCTAGAAGAAGCCACTGGCAAATTACTACAAAGGTATCGCACAACCCGGAGAGGGACGTTAGGATTCCCTACTGTAACTGGCCGGTCGGGCATGTTCCTTTTAAAAAGAAATTGATTGGTCGCGGCAACCCATTAAACCCTATGGGTGCGTTCGATCAGTGGGGGAGTACATTCAACCGACGGGTTCGCCCTGCTCGTTGGTTTAGTGAGACGACTTTTAAGACCGCGAAATCGTTGGAAATCCGCGTTATAAGGTGGAGGCCTTCCTTATTTAGGGGTTCCTTGAGTCCCACTTTGTTATTTTGGCCGTGTCCTTGAAAAACGAACCAAAGTATTCCTCAACACAAAAAATTGTAGTAAAGCTATCCACTATAGTCCACTAATTTGGAACTCCATGCATTGTTTTCGTCTCTCGCACCTAATAATTCGTGCAAAATGATGCTGATACCGCACCAAATGGATGGAAAGTTATCCTGTACTCTTCTGCCTGTTGGTCTTTAAATTCTTCAGCCCACCACGAGTAACTCAGCGCACTTCTGTCCGTGTACGATACATATATCTGCAAGAGCGCCTCTTTTTTATTGTCAAGTATTGCCACTTTACCCAAGCGGAAGCTACTTAGAACTTCGATCAGCAACCTGCAAACTCGAATCGGGCAGATACCTTTCCCTTAAGTACCCAGCTTAGTTTCATTCATAAAAATATTTCTGTCCACGTCACGCGGGCGAACTTTTTCGCTTAGGCAACACACAGGTCCACACAATTAAGTTTCAATTAGCTTTCTTCGATGAAAGCAAAACACGGCGTTGACGATGACGGAGCCATACGCACACATATGTTTTACGGCATAAACCACCATCCCCCGTGCGCTTGCTTAGCCCCAATTTTGTTCTCTTTAGTCCGAGAGAAAACCCAATTTACGGCGACGGGTTTGCCTCAGCATATCCGAAAGTGAGATAAGCAGACCACCCTCCGCAGTTGCGAAAAAACAAAGCGGAAAATTACGGTAAAAAGAGGGAACTATGGAAAGCATCTGTATGGCCTCAACCATTTCTCTGTCAGGAAAAAAGAAACAGTTTCTGTTGGATCAGGTTGAGCCCAGTAACCAAAGCATATTCGGGCTACGAAGGAACGATCCACCTTCGACAATGGATTTGCATGCCGTCAGCCCGGACCTGACCTTGCGAAAAGGGAAATCCTACACCACCCGTGTTCGGTAGATAAGCGTCTGGTTGCTTTGCTAAACGATCCAGGGAAGTGGCGCATCGGACTGTCCTTATATGCTTCACCACACCCCTCTATTCTTCAGCATTCCCCGCCAACCGCGCACCTGGTATGTATGCCGACGTCTAGAACAACTGCCGCCGTTCTTCTTCCTTCATTATTCATGCACGCTCACTGAAACTACTATGTGGGAAAAGTTTCCATCGTCCTGTTAAAACACATTGCTCATCTCAATACTTTCGTTCCTCTCCCTTCACTCCTCTCTGTGACTTTTCATGGCAAATGCTGCCACAGCATCCAGCCCACGCCGCTATCCGCGACCCATTAAATTGTGCCGTTTCCTGATAATTGGAAGTAGTAAAAATCGGCGGTAGATCACATGATCAGTTGTAACTGATTCCCTGCAGCTTGTGCAGCAGGCTCGTAGACCAGACGAATTCCACAAGGAAAATAAACAGTGACTTTATTCCCTAACTATTGCACATCAGTGAAGATGCCAGAAGTTGAAAGATGAATGCGTCACAAGTAAGGCCCATGCAGCCTAGGACTGACTGAGCCATGCATCCTATAGAGACAAAGCAAATGGCGTTCGTTGCACGTGTCCCCTCAAAGGAAAACTACCTCCCGCGCTCTTCAAGACAGTCTTCTGAACCTTGTAATCTTTGTAAGAAACCGACTGTTATCGCTGTTTCCATTTGTGTGGACTCAACTTAACATCAGCTTAAACAAATTCCAGACTATCCTCTCGCTCTGGCTCTTCTCCAGGCTCGCCGGTGACCACAGCTGCAACGCGGAATCTCACCGAGGGTTCAACCCCACCCTACGCGCTGGTTGCTTGTCACTGCCAGGAAGCTGCTATCAGGATCTGAAGCTCCAGTAACGGGCCGCGTAACCCTAAGACAAACCACGCCACGCCAATGACCGCCCCGGTTACCTCACTCAGATGAACCATTACAATTAGGCAGAACAGCTACTAACACTGCTGAAATGCCGCGCAATCCACAAACCTCCAGAACCCTTCCGCCATGGAACACTAAACTCTCTGATATCAAACTAGGACAACACACAGATCATTCATGGCAAGTTTACTTAAGAATGGACTGCAAATCTTACAGGGACCCATATTCGTCCCGCCAGACATCACAGTCCGCTCACAGCTGCAAAAGTCCGGTGACCACCCATGTGAACTCCGTTGTCTCTTCGTCCACAATTCTTCATATAATTTCGTCTCGTAAATAGTTTGATGCAACATTGAATGTTTCCCACTATTTCATCTTTAGCATTATTTTGGCTCTTGAATATTGATAATTACCACTCTCCATCCACCTTATATGATATTCAGTGGGGTTTTGACTCTTCTCCATCCCATTACCACATCCATATTGATCTTTATTTGCACCATATAACCCTCCTGACTTTTGAGGATCCCGGCAAAATGACTACGCCCTCCATTGCTCCCCAGCCACCTTTTGTGCTGACGACCCGCACCTTTGATGCACTTAAACGTGGATTGAATCGCGTTGCGCGGCTCATAGTCGGCCCCAGAATGGTTTGTCCAAAGATTATCTAGCGGTGATTTTAAAACGCGACATGACATTGGAGGTTGATTTCCTGAGAGCACAGTTACTGCGTCTCCACGACCATAATTTTGTGTTCCGCGTCCACTGCGCCATCTTTGTGTAAATTTGATCTTGCCATGCTTGTGCTTCTCGAATGTCGAGAAATATGCGCACTATTATTGTTATTATTATATAATCCAATCTGTCCCCTGCAGTAGGCGATAGTTCAGCAAATTTCCTTGAAATTTTGCTGCTGGTTTGGCACCAAATTTTGAACCAGATGCCTTATTTTTTCGCCTACGGTGATTATAGACACCATTTATGCGTACCCAAGTATTTCGTAATGCACAACTACCTATGAGTATTCTTCCGACATCCGCCTGCCACGATGTAACCTTGGTGTCAATTGTAACAATCTCTAATACACATATGCCCGGTGTTTACAATGTTTTCAGCCTGCAGGCACCATGGGAGCGATGAATCAAAGGAACGCGGAGGAATTCTCCCCCCATTTCACTGACTCGATCCGCCTTTGTAGTCCAGATAAAGGAGTTGCAAAAACATTGGACTGGCATCCACTATTTTCCTTCCGTCCATCGTGCTCTCAGATCAAGACTTTTGATTCTGTGAAATTTGGGGCTTTCACTTGAATTTTTGCTCATCAATGTTGCATGCGACCCCTTCCAAATAAAGTCAAACGTTTCGGCCAACTCACTTGGATAACCAGTCCCGCAGCGACCACGCATAAGAAGACTTCATTCTAGGTGGTCTGCGAGGTTGAGAAAAACAATTTTGGTAGGAGTATGGTGGATGAGAATTACCTCAGCCTGATGAGGCAATTTACTGTGCCTGCCTAGGAAAACTTCTTCACCGCAGCGAAATGTTATCCGACAGGTTGTTTTCCAGGTGCTACTTGTTCAAGCAAATGAAACAGGCCCGACGATTTTTGGTTTGCTCCAGGGCTGTTTCATTGGGCTGTGGGATTTTTGGATAGTCAGATAATCAGTTGGCGATGCCGCACGGCTTGCACTCAGTGGGAACCGGCGGTGGCCAAAAGGATAAGGTCTTGGGTTCGAGTCCCCCATCGCCGTTCAACTTCCCCACTTGGCAGGCCTCTGATGGCCGCGGCCTCATTCCGGAGATTGATGTACATTGTTTCATTGAATGGAAGATAAAAAAAGATAATCTATCACATGAAATGGTAAGCTTGCATGCTCATGGCGGACCCGGCAATGATTCTTCGTGGCATATTGGAGTTAGCCGATGGACGGCTTTGCTGGTCTGACAATGTCCCGGCCTAGGTGAACAAAACTGCCTCTGGCCGTTTTCCTACCTTTTAAGGCAGCTCCCTAAACCCTCAAAGCTGGCGTCGTGGTCATCAAGGCCTATGGCTTCAGCTTCTGCTTAAGGGCTATGTATCCGCGATGGCAGATAATGGGCGACACTGCCCGGCTTGTTCGTTGCGTTTATATCAGACCTGCAGCCCAACTGACTTATGGCTGTAGCGCAGTTCTGCCTCTCCATCGTCAGACCGGACTTGACATAAACTACTCCTTCGATGCATCTTATTTTGGACATTCCGACCCCAGTCATGTTTATGGCAACTTTGAAAAACTTTGCGAATTAGCCTCTCAGACATTTCTTGGCTCCAGCAAATTTCTAGGCAGCATCTAACATGAAGCATACACCAATAGCCTGGCTAACCTATCGTCGTCAATAGTACGCAAAATGTAGCATTCTCTTTCCCGTGTCCAACATTTTAGATTTATTAAAGTTTTCGAACTGCTTCATTGACATACATTGTTGCTCGTGTCTCCTGTCTAACGTCGACAATTCTACCAAGGGTAATTCAGGAGGCGGATGATCTGCAAGGGGAACTATTTTAGCTAGTGCATGATCTTTATTATCTACTCCAGCTGCCTTCAGAACTACCTACAACAGCAAGACTTTTCGCCTCCTATGTCTTAACACCTACATTCTCTGTTTGTCTTTTAGCGGCGGCTAACTCTCTCGCTAATTCTGCGTTCCTGCCTCTGTAAATATCGGCTTTCCTACAGATATATTAGGATGGTTTACGGGGGCGTCAAAACTCCGAGTAATAAAGTGGCGTGATGAGTGTGAATAGACAAATGGTCAAGCAAAACCATGCCTAAGATAAGGTACCAAAGTCGTTTGTGCGACAGTGGTCCCATGAATTCCGGTGAAGAATGCGTTTTCGGAAGACGTATCTTAACCTTTCTTACGGAGTTAATGAAAGAAACTGCCACTCATTGTGTCTTCTTCCGGTGGTGCTGAGATTTGCGGAACTTTGCACCCGAGATGTTAAAATTATGTATATCATGGAGAACGAGATGCTTAGCCAAGATAAGTGCTGTCTTGTCGGCGGCAAATGAGGTCTGAAGAGCCTTGCAGCATTCCTGAACGAAGTAAATGACAGAAAATCCAGTGACAGTGAACTTTCAGATGGCCTCCGACTCGGTTAGACACAGGCTGCCACCGTCCAAGCTGGGACTTTCATATTTATCAATCTCGGTCACGGAATGGATTGCAGACTATCTTCGAAGACGCACATGTGTGAGAGTAGGTGGAGTGCGGTCCTCTTCAGAAACGTCTTGTTCTGGGACGCCTCTAGGATCGATGTTGGGCCTACTGCTGCTCATAACATCTTCCAACGGCCCAGAAGGAAAAATTCCTGTTGTTTATCCACTGCATATTTGAATTGCAGGGAATCCACAGGACATCCTGGCATAGGCGGACCCCTACACCGCATGTGCCTGGTCACCTAGGTGTGGAAGGCCACCAAAAATCGAAGGTGCAGGCAGCCGTCCACCAAAAATGTTACAATTATATGATGCTTCAACCCTGCATCCGAGCAAAATTTATCGAATATCTGGAGATAATCGTCCGTGAGTCTATCAAGCTTCCATTCCAATATGCGGCGGCAGCCAGAAAGGCCCAATGAGTATTGCACTAACTCCGACGAACATTAGATCTCGGGGAATCCAAGGATGTCATGATCAGTACAAAGCAATAGTGCGCCCTAATCCAGGATGTGCGGTGCAAACGTTGGTCCCCACTGTGTTCCGGGATAAGCTCCTCTTTGAGATAATCCAGTGGCGCTCCAAAAGGACAGGCAGATAACTAGAGGGGCCAAATTGTCAGATGAATTTTTATTCATTATGCTGCAGACTGTATAGAGGGTACTTCATCATTTCCTTCAAGTTAGTGCAAGTTACTTTAAGGATAATGGACCACTGTTCATTTCTGACAAAAATCCGTCCCTGTGAGGGCAGACTATGAAACCAAAACCCTAGTACTGCGAAATGCGCCGAGTCAACATTCTTCTTGAGCATAACAGAACACACTGTGGGAAAATGTTTCATCCGCCAAATCTTCTTTGCAGCTTATGGCCAGTTTGGACGGAGTACACAGACTTTGCGGCCTGATGCTCTGCCTTCTGGGGACAATAGAACACGCAGCACTCAGAGCTACAGACACCAGCCAAAAAAGCACCAATCCGAACTCGCTAGTGGATGGAGGCCAAAATTTCGTCCTGTCCGCCAAGAACTTAGCTAAAATTACCCCAAGACCATTTTTCCGCTCGTCACATTTTCTCATCTCCGGCACTAACCGCTCTCCGGTATGCATTTCCTTCAGCATTGAGCCCTAATTTTTTTCCAGTTCAGCATTCTCCGGCGAATTTTCTCTAATCCTCCTGAACTGCCACTCACTAACTCATGAAAAGGGAGCTACGATTGCCAGCAGCAAAAACCTCTCTTGACATTATCCTGAAAACACTTCCCTAAGCGACCACCTCTCCATTTTGTCTTTTTTTGTGGCGGGTTGCGGTCCTAAACAAACTAATGCATCACATTGTTTGGAAGTTGGTTTTCTACCTCAAGTAAAGCACATACAGCTGCCATTCTCCACCGTCCGCCGCTTGGTTCAACTCATGGTACCCCCTGGCTCCAAACGCAACTTCCAAAGCGCTTAATCCACATAGGATGTATTTACTGTTCGACAAACTCGGATAAGTCCGATTTCTCTCGCCCCACCTTAGCTTTCCTCTATCTTTCTGGTCTCCCATCCGGCGTAAGATAGATGTAAGCGACTTCAATACCCAAAAAAATTTGTTGTTTCTGTTTGTTTACCCCGCGAACCTTATTCGACTTTGTTCTCGAAACGCACGCTGAAGGATAGATCCAGCATGTCATCACGCCCACAAGGTTTCACAGTATGTTGGACCAAGTTTTAAACATAGCACTCCCAATGTTAAAGTTTCAGTACTAAAACCCTTCCCCGGGAGTGACCATATGATGCTCGTGTAGCATCCCTCTCCGCAGCAAACCTTCCTCAACCATGTGTACCCGCCATACTGTCTCATCCTACAGTTTGACGCTTTGGGACGAAATTCCTGACGATCTGTGAGCCCTTGATTGGTCCAGCTTCTTTTTATCGCCTGACCCGCATAATGCAGCAGACGACCTTTACAAAAAACGTTTTACCAATAAGCATCTATCCATTCCGATCGCTCAACATAAAGCCGAGAGGCATAGTGCGCTTCGTCAGCTACAGAGGAAAACTTCGAAGTCTCAGAAAATCTTCAATAAAACGGGATACCACCAACTTTTAATGCAAGCTAACCGCCTTCAACAAGAGTTTCTCACTGAGTCTGAACTAAGATTCAAAAGGCAAGGAATGCTAGCTCCTGGGTGGCCTTACCGGGTTCAGAAGACGTCCCATATTTTAGACTTAGTTCGCAATCCAAATCCTAGACCATTCCGAAATTCATCGTATTCACCAGCCCACGCATAGAGTAAGTATTTCTATTCCGCTCACAACAGTGGCGATCCACCACATTCTAAAATCCACCCCGTGCTGACTTAGATCAGGTTGTCCTCCATTTCATTCGACGCTGGCATCATGATGGCGATAAAGTTAGCTGAGCCCCCCCAAAACCATGGCCCACTGGCATCCCCCATTTTGCAACAATGGTGTAGATGTTTCTCAGCTCCTTCTAAGTTTGTTCTCTCTCTCTCTCTCCATATATCGTGCTAATTTACCATCGCAGTGGCAGATGCCCATTATTGTTCCACGGCGCCAAAACGTTTCTTTGCATCACAATGAGAAATTCTGTCCTATTAATCGCCCTCCAGTTCTACCCAAGATTTTGGAAAAGTTGGTAAATAAAAACTAGTAACCTTCTTCACTACTCACAATCTTATCAGCTCTTCCAGGCACGGCTTCCTGAGAGATTGATCCTGCATCGTCTGTCAACTTGACTGCTTGAACATAATTACTCAGAGTGCTGAGTCCCACCGGTCGATACACATAATCCTCATAGGCACGTCAAAATCTTTTGACTGCGTTTCTCACTCTCGACTCCGGACCAAAATTATAACGTATGGAAAAAGAAATCTGCTCTTTTCATGGTCGTCGTCCTGCCTTTTGGTCGCTTTCAAGTAGTCGATATAACCGGTTGTTTCCCAGCTGTGCGCTATTACTGCTGGAGTTATTGAATGAAGCATCCTAGGTCCTCTTCTATTTCTGCCATGTATCAGTGATGTTATTTAAGTTATTCGTCATGTCACAACAATCATGCTTGTATATAATATTGAAACAGTATACTCCTTTGAAGCCGATTCATTTAAATCCAACTTACCAATGAAGACCTAAAGACTCCCGACAACTGGTGTTCCAAGCGGCTTATGAGGTTCTGTGCTGAAAGGAATTCTCTAACAATGGATAAATGCAATGCCTTCTTGGCTCCCCCTCCATAAATGGTATACTAATTTACACAACGATGCCATGTTTCTCGATTTGCGAGAGGCATGCGGAAAGCAAGATCAAATTTGCACACGGATGATGCAGAAGAAAAGTAAATAACGGAAATCAGAAAGGATATTAAGATATATACTACTTTGGATTACTCGGAAAGCACAATCAGAAGCAACAAAGTAATAAGCATTGCACAAGTATGCGAGACGAAATTTAAAACTGGGCACACTGCTTTGCGAGATTATTCAGCGTTTTCTTGACCTGTTCATGAGCAACGGAGTGTAAGTCATTTCGTGTTTGAGTGCACTAACTGTGCGTGTCGCGGGCGCAGCGGTTAACAGGGGATCAATGGCGGATGCCGAGATATGTCCGGGGGCGCAGACTTCAAGAGCGTTACGTGATGGACACAGACAAGCCAATCTGGGACGAAGATCGGAGGCGATATGATAATTGCATGGAAATTAGTCAAAAATAAGAAGAACATTGTGCAAGATGAATAAGGAATTCGCATTTAACAGCAATAAATGGCCGATAAACTGCTGAAGAAGGCGGAGGAATACTATCAAGTCTGCTCAACTATCTGGAGAACAGGACTTTATGAAACATTTTGCAGAGAAAGAAAATGTAACTCTGAGGACTGCCGATTTCATCCCTATGCAGCCGTCGGTCAACTGGAGTGAGAGGTGCAGTGAAGGAAACGTTTTTGTAGGAAGTAGTTTCAAATTTACCAGTCGAGGATTTTTTCTATATGCTGTCATTTTTGTTGTTGCAGCCTTTGATCTTAGACGGCAGTGCGTGTGGGGAATTTGAAGAGGTACACAAGGCATTCCAGCGGCAGTGGTAACTGTGGTTTTGGCAACTGACGAAGATCGACTTGAGTAAGGGTATCTAAGGGTTGACTCGAATGGGCCAGTACTCGAGCGCCAGATCTGGATAGCAGCGTCCTAGCAGGAGAAAGAAGATAGTGGATTTGGAGTGGCTGTTACAGGGGCGGAACTGGTAACAGCGCTCATAGCCTGGATGCGGAATCTGAAACATATATCACACATTGTTAAAGATTTAGGGCTACAACATTTCAACCACTTTAACTTCCATGAACAAGCCCACCACTAAACCTCCGCAGTTAAAAGGACCACCATAATGATCTCAAGGTTATTATGCACTGCAGATTGCGGGACTATCATCTTCAGTTACAAAGCTGGATCATCTCCCGCATGTTGCCCGATTACCTTCCCCATATGCGTAAATTTGATCCAACCGCAGTCGAGAATGTTCGGTGGGGATTCACTAGAAATCACCAAAGCCTTCCATCCAACTTAAACTACAAGGTCAGATGCGAGCTGCTTGCTTCTGAACTAATATACTTTCGACGAGTCAAACTAAACAGCGCATTCTTCTTTATTATTTGCGTTAATTATGCTCACTGTGCAAAAAGCATGGGGGTTCCCTGTATCCACTTGTATTAGATTACACTGTTTAAGTATACCCTTGACTGGACTGTCGATCAGCGCAAAAAATTCTTCACAAATGCTTGCACTAAACTATAGAAAACATTCCACGGTTCCCTGCGGTCGTGTCCAAATTTAGCCCAGTTCAAAGCCCATCTGGCAATGTTGCTAGATGTCCCGCTCTTATTTCACCTGGCACAAGATAACACTGGATTAGACGAGGCCTACGAACAAAGATTAGGATTCTAGTTTATGACGGATTCTTCACACACTCACCATTTGGAAGTCTCGGAATTCAGCTTCCCCCTTCGTTAATACACTTTCTTGAACGTTCAAACTATTAAGTTCGTTAGCCTCCTCTTCCGCCCATGGTGGATGTACCCTCGTTACCATTGGCATGGGTGACTGACGACTGAGCTGTACACTTTGTGGGTGGACCAAAATGTCAACGTACTATTTGATGGATCAATGCTCGCATCACTTTCCATGATTTTAAATACCTTCAACCTGTGTACACTTGCTTCTCATATCAGCTTATCTTCTCCACTGGCTTCGCGGGGTTGAATGAGCCGTTATGGGTAACTCAAAATCTCCAACTACCCCTAAAACTGCTGCCATAGCTCAGTTCCAGTTACCAAGTTTTAGGCAGCGAAGCATTACGTTTCAGGTCTGCTGTCACCGGTTTAATAATAACCATAACCCAAATCTGGCATCCAAACCAAACTATTTCTCTCTCTTTCGTGTTTCAGATTCCGAACTAGACGCGCTGTCTTTCGTTCCGTCCCCAAAAGTACAACTCCAAATCTGCTAGCTTCTCAGCTAGGACCCTGGTAGTCGGAGCTGGCGCTAGAGTGCCATTCCGTCAAATCCAAACTGCGTTGTTCATCGTCTCGGATAAACCTACTCAGATGGACCTTTGCATTTGGGCAAAAACACGGTTAATATTGCCGCTGGAACGGCTAACGCGGCTCTTCGAATTACCCACCCGTGCTGGTGTCTATTATCAAAAGCTGCCTTAAAAAATGACAGCGTAGGGCGTATTCATGGTTAGTGTATTTAAGAAATGTTCATATATACAAATTATCTTCTCCAACGCACTTTTCTGTCCAGCTTACCTCCAACCACATATAAATGCTATTAGTATTCTTGGGAGTTTCTTATTCTCTGTGCCAGTGCTCCATGAAATATCCGTATTGTTTGAGATAAACTTGACAGTATTCCTCCACCTACACCAGCATTTTGTTGGCCCTTCTTTGTTAATAAACGCGATTATCTTATCCACTTTGCGCAGCATTCCGTCTGGTTTCGACTATTCTCATTCAACTGTCATATTCCCACTGCTTCTGACCTCATATGGTCAACTTTTCTGTCCATTACGTAAAGGCTGTTATCGTCTGGGGCCTCTGGCCGTATTTCGATACCCGCTATTGAGCCACGGTAATGTTTTGTGCCGGCGATACACGTATGTAGTGCACTTAAACATGAAGTGACTTGTAGTTCATTGCTGGCAAACAATCCCAGGAAACACTGAAGTCTTGTAAAACGAGGTTTCCAGTTTTGATTTCTGACTGGTATTCTTGTGCTCTGCGCATTTCTTTGCAGAATTTGATTCTAATTTCCAACATAACCCCGGAATAACCCAAGGTTTCATTCATCCCTCTATTCCTTTTGATTTCTGTTATCTGCGTTTCCTCTGCATGATCCCAGTAGAAGCTTGATCTTGCATTGCACATGCCTCTGTTAAATCGAAAAATATATACTGTTGTTATTAATTTCAAATGGCAGAACAATTCTTGCCTTTGCTCCTTCCCGTTTTGTCTCCTTGGTATGTTTTAGTATACAAACTTTTAGCTCCTGAGATTCTGCTTTTTCGGAAGCAATCTTGAAGTGCTTTTGAAGTCGGCACCCAAAGGCGCATGTGGAAACTCTGCAGCCAAAATGCGGGGGAGAATGGTACCATTGGATGCAAAAACTGGGCCATCGTTTCGGCTCATACTATCGGTCCTGTGATCCGAAGTGACATGAAGTTCTCGTGTGATCTACTTGAAATTGAGGGAATGCCGGCGGCTGATGTAAGGGGAACTTAGTTCCGGTGCTCACATCAGTCCACCCTGGCATCAGGTCACGATGGAGCGGACAACAAAAGGGAGGGACCTCGGAGTACTAGTGAGTGCACACTTCAAACCTAGTCTGATGAGTCCGGAAGCCGCGAAGATGACATGGTGAATGCTACAGGTCACCAGAACTGTAGTATCTAGGAGGCTCAAGCTAAGTCTGTCGCTACTGAGGGCGTTTGTCCGGCCGCACTTAGGGTATTGTGTCCAAGCAGGGGAACCGTATTGCTTAAATAATACAAAAATGCTGTAGCCCATTTAACGTGTTTTTGCATGCTGGTTTAGACAGTTGAGTTCCATGGGATATGGGTAGATACTAAAAGCATTGGGACTGTGTTCCCTGAAAGGCTGCGCGGAAAAAGGGTGCCTTAATAAAGGCTTTGAAGATCGTTAAGGGACTGGCTTAGGTGCAGGGTCACCGTGGAGCCTTATTCCAGACGAGGTAGAACTAATCACTGTGAGGTTGTCTGTGTTTGGGGAAGTCAGCACATGAGTCGTAGGGCTGCGGAGAATGGTGCAGGGGAATGCATACCAATTTCCCCCTTTAAATGTGATGAGAATGAGGGCCAGAATCGCATACAAGTTTGGCGATTCCACCATAGAAACTGAAGAGGGCTTCCATCATCTGCTGCAGAAGCATCGCATGACCCAAGAGGCTTTCGGCTCAATAATCTGGACGATCAGGCATCTCAGCATGAAGTCATGTAATCTAATTGCAGCCGGAACTGGAACCAAACGAACTGCGTTACACCGCCGGGAGACAGTTTTTCCAGGGGGTTGGGGAGGCGCGTGATCCTGTGGTGCTGCTTAGTAAGTTAATCACGCCAACCTTCTCACTTAATGAGATTCGGATCAAATATTAATCCGTTTCGTAGATTGAAGAACCGGGAATTTGCACACCCTCGGCGGAACATTGTCCTGGTCTTGTACAAGTTGTATTTCCGAACTAGGAAAAGAAACACTCAAATGCGGGAAACGTAAAGCAGATTGGCTTAACGCGGTTGTCGGATTGCTTTTGGTTGTCTTACTCGGCCCTGTACAATGGCGAAACTGAGAACACAGACACTTGACCGGTAGAACGAAAAGGCAGTTGGGAGCCGTAGGAGGTTGAGTGCATGAGCAACCTGCAAACGACAACCGCGCTGGGCTGTCAACATCTGGTTAGATAAACGATACGGAAGAACAAACTCGTGTTCCGCTGCAGGGTATCCTAAGAGACTGTCGAAGGACTTTGATTTAGATGTCTTGGCACTTTTAGACCGCACGAGGATGAAGAAAAATTGCCGCTTGGTAGGTCTGTGGGCGCTGGCTGTTGGGAGCTGACCTTGCGCCGGACACCCAAACGGAAAGTACTTGGGAGGTGAGTGCAGGTGTGATCCACCAGTCTAGCTACACACCTCTGCAGTCGAGGTACCCGTTCGACATGCGCCGGTTATCTGACCGCATCCCACACCCGCGGGTCTCGTCAGGAATATTCACGGGTGTCTAATCTTGGGGTTTCTCTGTCCTCTGGAGCGTGAATTATCTCGACGGCGAAGACGATGGCTTTCCTCCCGGAGACATTAGGGCTGCTCGATCCTAGGGTTCTCCTGAGAGAGGACAAAGCAGAAACTTGTGGAAAAGTTGCCTGTGGGCAGCGGTGAGTGTTCGACTTAGTGGTGGGCACCCAAACAGCGCTCACTGGTGCCTTTACCAGCGCAACATGGAGATGACATGTCCTCCGTGGCATAAATTATCGCGACACATTTTTATTCTGGTACATACCGAGGTGCATTTTATAGATGGGATAGGGTTCAACAATGTGATTAGAAATCGGTGAAACTGGTTGTTTCACTTAGGGGCGTCAATGGCTGCTGTGTTCGGTACTTTCAGTGTGATGGGTTGCGCTGTACCTCTGTTCCCACCCGGAGTCTCCAGGGGCGGGGCTGGTAGCGGCTGTGCTCGATCGGGATGGTGAAACTCATGATTTGGAGGGAGTCCATCGCTTATTCTCCATTCCAACATAGCAGGTTTGATGCCATCGGCGGACACCGCACTGCGACGACCGGCAACCCCAAAATCAATATGTTAGGACTGCGTTTTATCACATGAATTGGACCGATGATTACAGTGGTGGTCAAACACCGTCAACACGAACGAAAACGGGCTGAAGTATCTAATGTTCTTGGGATTTACCCCGAAGATCGTTGCTCACGTGATGGACTGGCATAAATGGGTCGCATATGTTGTACACGGTGCTTTGCATAGTCACAATAATTGATGTGTGTGAGCCTCGACGGCGCCCCTTATTCTCCGAAGAGGCGAACCGTACAAGAAAACAGGTTCGTTCGGTGTGGTTCGTATTTCTTCAAAGGAGCTCCAAATGCTTAAAAAAGCTAACGGAAATATTTCGCTTCAAAACGGGTTGATTGAAGCCCAGCGATCGGCTTTTGGCTGCCGATGAAGTCTTTCCACGAAACCATTATTTTGCGGGTAATGAGCAGTTGTCCTAACGTGTTCTCTCTCCAGTGTTGGGAGCAAATTTTGGAACGCCCCTTCAAAGCGAGTAGCTTGGTGGGTAGACACTTTAGAGAGCAATTACGTATACTATCCCAGCCGGTCAACAGAGCTTTTTCAGCCTCTTCTGCCGTGAGACAACAGATTGATGTGACCAGTGACCAGTGACTGAAGCGGTGAGTATGCAGACGTAGCCGCGATACAGCGGGAGAGGCTCTACGAGATCAACGTGTCTCGGGCTCTTGGAAATTGGCGAGTAGATCTTTGGTATGCCAATGAACTTTTATTCTTTGGTATGCCAATGAACTTTTATTCTTTGGCACTTGAGACAGGCGCAAGACCACTAACGTACATCGCGCTTAACGTTGAACTGTACAAAACGCCTGGTCACTAGCTTAACGGAAGCAGCCACACCCGGATCGGTGAGATTGTGTAACGCAAGAAATTTGGGGTAACGGTGGCGATGTGATGCGTACAGCCGTTAAGCTTTATGGGCTACCCCGTCAAACTTGGTCGATGTCAGGGTTCATCGGCTGGGCCTGTGTCACTGCGCCGAGGTCGGTGCTAGGTGTCGGAGACAAAATAAGCTGTTGTATACGGGAAAGTGCATCAGCGACAGAGTTGTCTGCCCCAGAGACGTCGTACGTCCACGGTGAACTGTGAAACGAAATCTGAGTGGTGAATTTCGCGTGGTGAGCAACGGCCGGAGGCTTACTGTAACACGTATACGCCAATGGCTTCCAAGGACCATCGGCGGGCTGTAGAAGTGCGACCTCGACTGTAGTGTCTGAGGCGTCGGTTATCAGAGATATGGATGTTGAAGTTTCGAGATGTGTGAGCACCACTAATTTGGTGATGGCGTCTTTAATGTAAGTAAACGTTTGTTCTGCGGCCTCAGAAACTGTGAACTTAAATTTAACTCTTCGCAAGAGGTCTGTGAAGGGAGCAATGATTTCTGCGCAATAAGGAATGAACCGCGTAAATGTTCATACGAGAGAGGCACCGGGCAGTCCCGAATAGTGATGGCCTTGTCCAGCTATACCTAAGGCCGAGAAAATATGCCCCAAGAATGTGACGCTGGGCTTGCTCAGCCCACATTTCAAAGCATTAATCTTTATGCCATGTATTTAAGGCGATCGAAAAGATCGTGTAGTTGAGCTGAACGTCGCCGCTCCGAGTGGCGTAGAACTAGGATATCGTCCGGGTACACGTACACGTTTTCCAAACCTCGAGTGACTTCGTGTATAAACCCTTGTAAGGTTTGAGGTGCGTTGCTAAGCCCAAATGGTGTCTTCACGAACCCGAACGTTTCAAAAGGCGTGGTCATCACCGTTTTTGGTATGTCGGTCTTCTCTACGGAGATCTGGTTTTAAGCCCGTACCAAACCTATGCGGCCGAAGACCCTAAAACCGAAAAACGCAGCGTTGAGTTCGTGTATATGGCGAATCGGATACGGTGATCATATTAGGTACTCTGCAGTCCGCGCAGTGCCGCCAGTCGCCGTTGGACTTGCGAATCCTAGGAGAAGAATAGGAAAAGCCAAAAGACTGTTGGAAGGGCGTTTGATGCCCAGTTCTAACACAAGGTCGAGTTCGGCACTGGTCAGGGGAAACTTATCAGAAGCTAAGCGACAGGACGGACTAAAATTTGGGGTCATATGGTGGGCTGCGTTTGTGGTGACTTGGAGAAGTGGACCGATGTGTCGAAGCATGGTCGGGTAGGCGGAAATTAGTCAACTGTATGGCTGCTGGTCCGACGATTAGTCGGACGACGGTGCAATCTGATTCAAAACGGCACACGAACCGGTCACAGTTAGAGACGCTTCACTGTATGTTGTTTTCTTGCGCCGAGAATCGACTAGCAGGTCGGAATGCCGGAGAGAGTCTATGCCGCCGTCTCTTCTGTCTCGAACCCAATATCTGCCTCTTCTGCCTACCCGTAGTATCCCCACTGATAACCCGCCCGATATTCGCAACGGTTCATTGTCAAATAGTGTCGTAGTTGGTTTTCATTCTGTTAGCTCACATCTCAAGCCTCGTCAGCCTCTGAACCTCGGTTCCTTCAATGTGCGCATTTTAATGCAGGCTGGCCAACAGGCGTGTTTGGCTTTGACAGTGGACTCACTTTCGGTTGATGTCGGCTGCGTGAGTGAAACACGAATTCGGGATTGGAGTAGAGTAATTGAGCTAACTTTGCCAAATGCCTCGTTAAGATATTTCTTTCACACTTTAGGAGACGTAGTAGCTCAAGCTGTGGGTGTAGGAATAGTCCTGTGTGAGATGGAAACAGCCTTTCTAGACTGGATCCCAGTCAACAGTCGCTTGTGTGCCATGAGACTGCAGGGATCAGTCGGCGTCCGAAAGGATAGTAGTGTTAAGCGTAGTTTATTTGTTATCTCAGCGTACGCTCCAACAGACTGCAGCA